>SJYA01017577.1:0-12300 GCA_006410615.1 Neotragus moschatus
TGTCTAGGTTGGTCATAGCTTTTCTTCCAAGGAACAAGCAGCTTTTAGATGAGTTAAATCCATAAAGACACAAAGTAGAATAGTTGGGACCCAGAACAGGGCTATGGGAATGGGGAGCGAGTGTTTAACGGGCACAGGTTTCCAGTCTGGGAAGATGAAAATGTTCTGAAGTAGTGGGGTTGGTTGTACAACAGTGTGGATATAATTTATGCCCCTGAGTTACACACATAGAAAGGGTTAAGCTGGCAACTTTTATGTTCTATACATCTTCTTATCACAGTTAAAAAAGCAACTGGTACTCTTCTCTTGCTCAACCTGAATAATGCTTTGCACTCCTTACTATCTGACTAACACCAAGTGAAAGAAGTTTTATTACGACTGGAATATCTGTCATGAAACAAAGGCTCAAGACTGTCAGACAGAGCAATTACTCTCTTAACCATCATATATTTGTGGAATCATCTTTAAATTTTTTGGTAATTTATTTTTTAACTAGAAGAGTAGCTGATTGACGAAGTAGTATTCGTTTCTAGCACACAACCCAGCGACACACTTTTCCATTAGGGTTATTATAAGGTGCCGAGTATGGTTCCCCCGGGGTATACGCAGGCCGTTGTTGTTTGTCTCTTTTACATACAGTAGTGTGTTTACGTTGATCTCAACTCCTACTTTATCCATCTCATGTTTCCCCTTTGGTAACCATAAATCTATCTTCTTAGTCTGGGAGTCTCTTCCTGTTTTGTAAATAGGCTCCTCAGTATCGTGTTTTCTTGGATTCCACATATAAGTGCTACCGTGCGGTATCTGTCACGTAGCACGACAATCTCCAGGTCCACCCGCGTTAAAACGACTTTTAGTTGGCATTTGTCATTGCTAACAGCCCCTTCTTTTCATGTTTTCTGTTGCCCAGTGTCTACGTCAGATAGAGATCCTTTCCACACACCATTAAAACATGCAACATCATCAAATTCTATTAGCTTATGATAATCAGAAGCTACAAGCATGTGATTTTATTTTTTTACAAAAAACTGCTTAACCTGCTTATTAGGGTCCATCATTATTGAAATCACATAACTACAGTGTTTGGAGAAATGCAGGGTAATTAGGGTTTGAGGAATTCTGATACCTCGTTCCCAAGTCTCAAAGATGAGTATCTGTTGGGAATTCGGACTCCGTGAGTGCAGACTTAGGAACGAGGATAAGGCCGAGAGGCTGTGCCAACCGGTGCCCGCCCCCACAGCCCCAGGAGGCAGACCGAGAATCAGGTGTGTTGTCTGAGCTCCTTCCTTGAATGAGTGAGTGATCTCATCGCAGTTGGGAAAGCTTTTTCTTTCTCCCTGACACCTCCTTAAAAATCACTCTAACTTTGACGGATGATATGACAACCGTGAGGCGTTACCCTTTTTACCCATTCCATTCATTTATTCAATAGACGTGATCACATTGAGCCACTTTACGTCAGGCACCGGGCCAGACGCTGGAAATACATCAGTAAATCAGGTTGGCAGGCTGAGTGTCCAGGCAGAGAAACAGATGAGTAAGTGAAAACCTGCATCTGATTTGAAAATTGCATTGTTGTGGCCAGGAATGGCTCTTGAGAAGAGCTCACACCGGTTGGACTCCCTTACACTGAGACGCAGCGTTGAGGTCTCCCTGTGGCCAAGAGCTCCCCACTGCCCTCTGCTCCCCCGCCCCTCTACCGGTACATGGGAAGGTCAATAAGCTCCCACAGGGGAGAAGCCAGAAGGAGGTGGACAGACGTGCCGTCCACTTCGACCGCCTGATGCAGCCCTGTGTCAAGCGAAGAGCTCGTATGTGCATTTCGGATCTTCGCCTTGGAGTGTCTGGTGTCCATCTTCACCAAGTTAATTGGGAACCAGACGCTTGGCGTTTCATGCAAAGAAAAGGAGGGGAAGCTGAAAAACGTTTTGCTTGAGATTGGCGTGTATATTAGTTCGCTAGGGCTGCGGTGACAACATTCCACAGGCTCAGGAGGCTCCAACCGCAGACATTCACTGCCTTCAGTCCCGGAGGCTGGAACCTGAGCTGGTGTGAGCGGGGCTGGTCCCTCCTGAGGCCTCTGTCCTTGGTGTGTAGACGGCCGTTTTCTCCGCGTGTCCACACAGGGCCGTCCCTCTGTGTGTACGTCGTGCCCTAACCTTCTCTTCTTATAAGGACACCAGTCGTGTGGGATTAGGACCCACCCCGGTGACCACATTTTACCTTAATCAACTCTCGACAGTCCCCATCTCCAGACTCAGTCACATCTGGGGTGCAGGGGATCAAGACTCCAGCCCTGATTTGGGGAGGGACACAGTTCTGTCCATGACAACTGGCCTTAGCTGTGTCCTTGGCCGTCTGTGATGTAGGTCCACTGGTCATCTCCCCACCTGGATGGTTAGCTTCCTGTTTATCTCATTTCCATTTACAAGCTCTGACCATTGACTAGTCTAAGATGGAATGGCCAGGGCCGACTCAAGGATCGCAGCATACATTTTACCCCATTAACAATCTTGTTTTAAAAATGAATCTGAATTTAGCAACTAATAATGTTACGTATCCTTCAAGTTAGGCTTCAACAGTACATGAACCAAGAACTTCCAGATGTTCAAGCTGGATTTAGAAAAGGCACAAGAACCAGAGATCAAATTGCCAACATCCAGTGGATCATCGGAAAAGCAAGGGAATTCCAGAAAAAGCATCTACTTCTGCTTCACTGACTATGCTAAAGCTATGCTGTGTGGATCACAACAAACTGTGGAAATTTGTTCAATAGATGAGAATACCAGACCACCTTACCTGCCTCCTGAGACACCTGTATGCAGCTCAAGAAACAACAGTCAGAACCGGACATGGAACAACGGACTGGTTCCAAATCAGGAAAGGAGCATGTCAAGGCTGTATATTGTCAGCCTGCTTATTTAACTGACATGCAGAGTACATCATGTGAAATGCTGGACTGGATGAATTACAAGCCGGGATTAATATTGCTGGGAGAAATATCAGTAACCTTAGATATTCAGATGATACGACCCTTATGGCAAAAGCAAAAGGGACTAAAGAGCCTCTTGATGAAGGTGAAATAGGAGAATGAAGAAGCTGGCTTAAAACTCGACATTTGAAAAACTAAGACACGGCATCCATCATGGCATCCGGTCCCATCACTTCATGGCAAATTGATGGGGAAACAATGGAAACAGTGACAGACTTCATTTTCTTGAACTCCAAAATCACTGCAGATGGTGACTGCAGCCATGAAATTAAAAGATGCTTGCTCCTTGGAAGAAAAGCTATGACAAACATAGACAGCATATTAAAAAACAGAGACGTTACTTTGCTGAGAAAGGTCCATCTAGTCAAAGCTATGGTTTCCCCGGTAGTCATGTATGGATATGAGAGTTGGAACATAAAGCTGAGTGCTGAGGAATAGGTGCTTTTGAACTGTGGTGTTGGAGCGGACTCTTTCGAGTCCCTTGGACTGCTTGTGAGTCCCTTGGANACAGAGACGTTACTTTGCTGAGAAAGGTCCATCTAGTCAAAGCTATGGTTTCCCCGGTAGTCATGTATGGATATGAGAGTTGGAACATAAAGCTGAGTGCTGAGGAATAGGTGCTTTTGAACTGTGGTGTTGGAGCGGACTCTTACGAGTCCCTTGGACTGCTTGTGAGTCCCTTGGACTGCAAGGAGATCAAACCAGTCCATCCTAAAGAAAATCAACCCTGGATATTCACTGGAGGACTGATGCTGAAGCTCCAGTACTTTGGGCACCTGAGGCAACAAACCGACTCATCGGAAGAGACCCTGATGCTGGGAGGGATTGGGGGCAGGAGGAGAAGGGACGGCAGAGGGTGAGACGGTTGGGTGGCATCACTGACTCAACGGACGTGAGTCTGAGCAGACTCTGGGAGATGGTGAAGGACAGGGAAGCCTGGTGTGCTGCAGTCCATGGGGTCACAAAGAGTCGAACAGGACCGAGCGACTGACTGACAAACGGCAACAAATATCATGTGATGTTATTCTCTCCCCTCCGTCTCCAAGTAAAGACAATAAAGTTTAAAGAAATATATATATGGAGGAAATTCCCTGGCAGTCTTGGGGTCAGCACTGTCTGCGTTCACGGCTGAGGGCCTTCATTTGGTCTCTGCTGAAGGAAATAAAATCCCCCGAGCCACACAGCCACAAAAAGAAAATAAAACCCAGAATCTGGAAATACCCAAGATTCTCATTTTTAAATTATATCCACTTTCTAATTATATCCTTACTACCACACCTGAAGGATACCTAGAGTCACTTCTTTATACGTCGTTGGTGGAGATGTAAGGTGTCGATGACCACTGGCCTTTCTTTGTGACCGAAGGCAGCTGTGTTTATCCTGGCATTTAGCTTTGTCTAATTGTGTGTGTTTATACTGTGTTTGAATCTCATGGATGGAGGAGTCTGGTAGGCTGCAGTCCACGGGGTCATTAAGAGTCAGACACGACTGAGCGACTTCACTTTCACTTTTCACTCTTATGCATTGGAGAAGGAAATGGCAACTCACTCCAGTGCTCTTGCCTGGAGAATCCTGGGGACAGGAGAGCCTGGTGGGCTGCTGTCTATGGAGTCACACAGAGTCGTACACAACTGATGCGACTTAGCAGCAGCAGCAGCAGCAGTAGGATGAGTCAGATCCAATGTGAAAAACAAAGCATCTCCCACGTACGAGGCAGACTTGTTTCCCGTGAATGGAGCCTGGACCGCCTGCTCAAAACCCACGGGGCCCTGGCCCCTCCTGCCCGCCTCACCCGGCCCTGCCTGCCTCCACCGCTGCCCGCTGCCCAGCCAGCCCTCTGGCCGGGATGATGAGATGGTGATGGCAGGGGTGGCCCATGACTTGGCAGGGGCGGATAGGGTGTTAACACCACCCCTGTCCCCTGCCGCCTAGAGTTCTCGGAGCCCGGAACCCGCTGGCTGTGGCTTGGGATGAAGAAAGGGAAGTGAGGCCCATTTCTTGGGCACTGGGGGTGGGGACTTTTTTTTTAAAATCTGGATCAAAGTATTTAGCCCTGAGTAACACCTCCCCTGACCAAAGGCCACAGCAAAGCCTGTGAATGCATGAAGGTTCCAGGTAGCATGGAGGAGCAGGGCGAGCGGAGCACAGAACCACCCACGCTGTGACTGGAGGTGCCACCCCAAGGGATTTCCAAGAGCTGATTCCCAAAGCTGGGCTTCTGGGAACTGCCCAGCCCTGGGCCTGGCCTCATAATTCATGGCACTGGCTGATCTGGGCTTCCACACTGGGCAGGATGGGGACGTGTGGTTTCTCTTTACCCGGCTTCGCAGCGTAGAAGTTGCGACGGGTCCTGTGTGTGGGGAGGATGGAGGGGGAGACCTGCGGGAGGCCCGACGTGCTCTGGGCCAGCAGGCAGGGCCTGGTGGTACTCTGTCCACCTGCCTGTCGCTCTGGCTCGATGCCCAGCATGAAGTGGGTGAGCAGTCCCACCTGTGGGCTGACCACTGCCCGTGGAAAGGCCCCTGGGTGCCCACGGGGAGCAGTTCCTTCCTGCTGGACCAGCCAAGCGCCTCACTGGGACCCAGCCCACGCTGCAGGCTCCTCAGACGGGGCTGGAAGGACCCGGATCGCCCACGCCCGACCTCATTCATTCAGTGCTCAGGGATCTCTCGAGGGCCTGCGAGCAAGGAAGGGAGGAACAGGACAGGCAGGATCCTGGGGAGGAGATAAGACTTAAGGAAGGGATTACCTGTCATTTCTTCAATCACATGGTGAGACATGCCCCACAGGAAAGGACGGGGAGCAGGGAGAGCTGAGAGCAGTGCCAGCGCTGCCCCGAGCTGGTCTGATGGGGAAGGATGGTGGGCGAGAGCTCGGCGCTGTGGCAGCCATATGGAGGCGGCGAGACCTGGCTGCCCCCCAACTCCACACCAGGCCTGTCTGAACAGACCTGCTCGGGCACCTGAGCAAGCTGCCAACAGCCCTGACCAGACCTCATCTCCTCCATCCCACTGAGCAGTGGCGGACCCGAAGTGTAAGACGTCATCTCACCCCGAGGGAGAGGCCATGCCAGGAACAGCCCCACTCGACAGGGCACCCTAGACTTTTGGATCAGCACCTCCATCCATAAGTACATTTTGAGTCCCTTCCTCTAGGCGGTGGAGGGTAGAACTATCCATGTCCCACTCCTGGTCCCCCTGAAAATCTGACTTGGCAGATGGAATCCAGCTATGGACGTCACGATGAGACCATCCAGGATTTAGGGTGGGCCCCACATAGAGTGACTGTGTCCCCATAAAAGGAGGAGAGGACACAGACCCACAGGGAGAAGGCGTGTGAGGATGGAGGCAGAGGGCAGAGGGATGTGGCCGCGGCCCAAGAATGTGCGTGCGTGCGTGCGTGCGTGCGTGCGTGCGTGCGTGCGTGCGTGCGTCACTCAGCTGTGTCTGACTCTTCACAACCCCATGGACTGTAGCCCGCCAGCCTCCTCTGTCCATGGGATTCCCCAGGCAAGGATGCTGGAGCGGGCTGCTATTTCCTCTCTCAGGGGATCGTCCCCACCCAGGGATCTCCTGTGACTCCGGCATCGGCAGGCGGATTCTTTACCATCTGAGCCACCCGGGAAGCCCTCGGGCCCAGGAACGCCGAGGAGTTTTGGCCACCACAGGAAGCTGAGGGAACACCACGGAAGGGAATCTTTCTCGGAGGCTCGCAAAGGAACCAACCTTGCTCACAGCTTCATTTCGGATTTCTGGTGATGGAAGCCCTTGGTCAAAAAGTCTAGGGCCCCCGGAATAGGAGAGAATACATTTCTGTGTTTCAAGCTGTGCAGTTGGGGGTGGGGGGTGTTCCTTGGTGGCTCGGTGGTCAAGGACCCACCTGCCAGTGCAGGGACTGGACAATTCCAGCCCTGGTCCGGGAAGATTCTCACGTGCTGCGGAGCAAATAAGCCTGTGTGCCACAGCCAGGGAGGAGTCCCCTCGTGCTGCAACTAAAGAAAGCCCTCGCAGCGACGAAAACCCAGCGCAGTGAAAAATACAAATAAATGAAATTATTTCAAGGAAGACGCTGTCCAGTTTGTTGCAGGAGACTAGCATCAATATGATGAACACTCCCTCTTAACATCCGTGTGGCTGTAAGACCACAGAGCAGGAGACGCACAGGGAGATGGAGAGAACGGTGAGGCCCCGGTTCCCGGTGGGCAGCATGGAGGGGAGCTGGGGCAGGAAGCGCTGGGAGGTGTGATCCGTCCTGGCGCGTTTCAGTCCTCCAGCGGGCGGCGGGACCTGGGCGTCTACGTTACCGTATTAAGACTTTCCGCTCTGTTCTCTTGTATAAATGAACTAGTTTTCAGAGGGCCCAGGATGTGGAATCCAGTATCGAGCTTGTTTTCTATACACTCCTGCCTGAGGCTCAGGGTGCTCACACCGGATAAGCAATGCTGGGGAAAGTCAAGCTCCTGGTCCAGGTGGGCATGCCTCGTCAGACCCCCAGGGCCGGTCCCCAGACAATGCAGGTCACTGCCAACGAGAGAGGAAAAGAGGGGTCCTTTGCGTCAAACGATTTAACACCCGTTGACAATACAACTTTGACCTCTGTGTAAATATCTTAAGACGAAGGCACTCTGCCTTTGCCTGAAGGCTGGAGTGCTCTTTGCACCCAGGGATCTATCCCTGTGGGTGGCGGAAAAACAGGTTTTCTCTCGCCCTTGACCGATTTCTCACCATGCAATATTGATATTGCGTTCTGGGGGCCAGAAGCTGTGATCCTGCCTACCCTCACCCCCACCAACACACACACACAGACACACACACACACACACACACACACGGATGCTTTCCTCCTTGCTGTGCCTCCTGGGAGTATCTTCAAGCGATGGCCAGGGTCTGCAGGACAGGGGCGACCGCCGGGGTGGAGACCACTGTGAAGCCCCCTTGAGCCCCGTCCCTCCGTTCAACGGGCACCCTGACTCCAGAAAGCCTGCCCACTGCAACCTGGGCTGAGTCTGGGCTGGCTCCTCCCTGGCTTCTGACACACTTGGGCTGGAGTCCACGGCTCGCCTAGCAGCACTCACACTGGCCGCCCCTGTGGCCCTCGAACCTGCCAGGCTGGTTCCCACCTCCGGGCTTTTGCACTGGCTGTTCCCCTTTTCCCCAAACACCCTGGCCTCGCCTCTCTCATGGCTAATGTCTCCCCGTCCCTGAGTTCTCACACCGTGGAGTCACGTCTTCCAGGAGGTCACCCGCCAAGCAGCCCCTCTCACCCCTCGTGTCTCCGTGCAGCTGGTCCCAGTGGGGAGGGCGAGGCCAGAACCTCAGGCAGTGGGGCCCCCAACCTGGTGCTGAGAGAGGAAGGAGGGGCAGGGTCATAGGCCACCTCCTGCCTCAACCTCTGCAAGCCCATGAGATTCTGTGGGGCCAGGTGACGAGGACACAGTGGGGACAGGACACGGCCTCAGCCCTCAAGGAACCTTATTTCCGTGGGAGCAGAAAGAGTGCAGAGCAAGGGAGCCTGGGGGGGAAAGCACCACCCTTGACCCGGGGAAAGCAAGGCAGTCTTCTTGGAAGAGGAGGTGCGGCAGGCAGGGCAGAAAGGATGAGTGAGAGTTAGTCATTTGTGGAGAGTCGGGGAGGAAGATCCAGGCAGAGGGAGCAGCGGAGCAAAGCCTGCGGGCAAGGCCTTCCCTGAGGCTGGGAGTCTGCAAGAAGCTTCAGCCTGATTTCTCAAAGAAAGGCGGGGGTGGGGTGGGGTGGGGGGGTGGGGACAGGCTCAGCTATGCCAGAATTCCCGGAGAAGCGGCTTCCTCCCTCTCACCCCTTCTCCGCCCTCGCCCCCAGACAGTGAGGGGACCCCCAAGCCAGGCTGCTGGGAGGAGTGGGCCCTGTCCCTCCCCATGCCTGCAGGCTCCTCCCCCCACAGCTATGCCCTGGGGCTCAGGGGGGGTGTGGGAACAGAGCCTCGGGCTCACACCCACTGGCCAAGCAGCAACCTGCCTGGAGATGACAGGCTGCGGTATCTCATGAGAACAAGGATGAGGACCCCTAATAAAAACAAGAAAATAACCCAACCAGACCAGCAAACCTCACCGCTGCGGGCGGCCAGCCAGGCTGAGCTGGGGGGTGACTCCTCCGGACTCTGGGCTGAGCTAACTCCACCTGGGGCCGGAGGTGGAGAAGAAAGGGCAGGCTGACGGGCGGGGGCAGGGGCAGGGCTAGGGCGCGGGGCCCAGAGGACAGCTGCTGGGCAAATACAAGGACCCTGGCGGCCACACGGAGGTCTGGAAGCGCCTGGCCTTCAGACCCCCCAGAGCCCTGGCCCTTGGCCTGTCCTTGCTCAGGCGCACGGAGCCCAGGGCACAGGCCCCAGTGAGCCCAGACCGAAGATGATGGCCGGGGAGCCCGGAGCGGGTGCACAGGCCAGGACAAGACGGCTTCCACGGTCCCCCGTGAGATCGGCCGTCAGCCTGTGTCACTCCAGCCCACGCGATGGTGGCAAGTGGCGACAGTCAGCCCAAGCTTCGGGCTCTCTGAGGCCCCGTGTCCCGGCCAGAGCACGGGGGTCTGGATCTGGATCCTGGCTTCCTCGCTTGCTGTGTGCCTGTGGCTAGAGGCCTCTGCCTCTCTGTGCATGCTTATCTGCGGTCTAAGAGGAGGAGGGCAGTCCCGCCAGGGTTCTCCAGAATCCGCCCCTCCCCACAGGAGTCACGAGCGAGTCCACAGCAAGGAGGGCGAGGGGCCAGCTCGGGAGAAGGGGTCTGAAGTCGTCAATGGCAGTTGGGTCTCCTGAGCTTCTGGGCAAGGATATGGGGAGGTGGTGCCTGGAGACGACACTGAAGGCCTTGGGGCCAGAAGGGCAGAGAATGGAGGCTGGATGCCCTGGAGGCCCAGCCTGGGACCTTCAGACGCTGCTATGGCCGAGTCAAAGGGAGCCCTCGGGGGCCTGGGGGCGTGCTGAGCAGAAGCAGAGACCACACTCCCCAAAGGAAAGCGGTGGACGAGGGGCAGCGGCCCCCAGATAGTGTCGCTGGCCGCCTCCTGCGTGCAGGGTCCCCTGGCTGCGGTCTCCCCGCCCCCGGGTGACTGTGGTTGTTACTAGGCAGTCCTCCTCCTTCCTCCCACACTCAGGGGCCAGGGGCAGGGGCAGGGCAGGTCTCCCTCCTGGGGGCTCCGTGTGTGCCACCATCCTGGGGATGGAGCAGGAAGGTGATGATCACCGGGGCGAACAGCGGCCGGGAGCCCCTTCTCTGGCACTGACGACCACGGACAGCAGGGCCCTGTGGGCTGGGCGCGTCACAGTGAACAAACTGCAGGTGAGCGTCCTTCACGCGGAGGGGCTTCCCGTCCGTCCTCCAGGGAGAACTGACAGCATCAGAGAAAGAAAGAAAGGAAAGAAAGTGAAGCCGCCGGCGGTGTCCGACTCCTTGTGACCCTGCGGACTGTAGCCTGCAGACTTCTCCATCCATGGGGTTTTCCAGGCAAGAGAGCAATGCATGAACAGAGGCACTTCCCCCGCTGGCCTCAGAGAAGCCTCCAAGGCCAGTATCGAAAGTTAAAAACAAAATCCCGGGCCAGCTAGGTTTTCCCCTCAAACCGCTCTCTTTCCGGAACCCAGAGCCCCCAGCTCCGTGAGGGTCTTACTCGGTACCCGGAGTGCTCAGACCTGCCGACCCCATACCCAAATCTCCCTCCCCTCCTCAGCCTATGGAGACCCCCTTAACCATCGGGATAGCATGGGGCTTCACCCAGGGCCTGCCCCTCCCTCTGTATCCTCAGGGACATCTCACCCTCTCCTGACTAAGCACTGGCATCCCTGGAATGGGTTGACTCGTGTCTCCCTAAGATTCAGGTCCACTCGGAACCTTGGAATGTGAGCTCATTTGGAAACAGGGTCTCTGCAGATGTAATTAGTTAAGATGGGGCCACATTGGAATAGGGTGGACCCCAAGTCCAGTGACTGGTGCGGTTATAAGAGAACCATGTGAAAACACCCAGAGGAGACAGTCAAGTGCAGGGGCAGAGACCGGGGGGTGCAGCTGTAAGGCAAGGGACACCCAGGATCACTGGAAAGCACCAAAGGCTGGAAGATGCAAGAAGGATCCTTCCCTGAGTCCACGGGGGAACTCAGCCGTGCTGACACCTTGACTTCAGATTTCTGGTCTCCTGAACCACGAGAGAATAAGGCTCGGTTGCTTCAAGGCTCCCAGTTTGTGATCACTTGTTATGGCAGCCTCCAATCCGTATCCCACTGCGACCCG
This sequence comes from Neotragus moschatus, assembly GCA_006410615.1. Lineage (NCBI taxonomy): Eukaryota > Metazoa > Chordata > Mammalia > Artiodactyla > Bovidae > Neotragus > Neotragus moschatus. The sequence goes on from SJYA01017577.1 coordinate 11,247, forward strand.
GAAGGTCACCCCGGCATGTCCCCTGCCTGTCACACGCTCCTCTGTGGACATCTGACCCCATTCCAGAACTCCTCTTCCTGGGAATCTCATGCGAGCTGCCCAGGCCAGAGCCCCTGACTCCTCCCGCCCTCCACCCTGACGCTGACATCTGGTGACTCACCCAGCCCTGCACATTCCACCTCCAAAAGCTTCCTTAAAAGCCAAAGAGATGCAACCAGCTGCAATCCTGAAAACTTCCAACAGGTCCCTGGATCTCACAACAAATAAAACCCGACTTGGAAAGACATTCCTGGAATAACTGGGGAAATCTGAACTCAGACTGGATAGCAGCTGCCAAGCTGTTGATTCTGCAGTGGGATACTGGTCTTGTGGTTCAGGGGAAGATGACCCAGGGCCAGGAGACTCAGCTGAAGGACTCGTGACGCACTGCCAAGTGGTCCAGAGACAAGGAATCGACCCGTCTCACTATCTGTCTCCTGGAGGAAGGCGAAAGGGGGGAACACGGTCACGATTGTTGAGTCCAAGCGGAGGCCGTGCTCGCCAGCGGTTCTTCCAACTTTCCTGCAGGGTGAAACACTTCACGATAAAGAGTTGGGGTCAGTGGGTGGGGTCGGGGGGGGTGGTACGTCCCTGATGGCTCAGTGGCTAAGAATCTATCTGCCAACACAGGACACTTGGGTTTGATCCCTGGCCCAGGAAGACCCCACGTGCCATGGGGCAACTAAACCTGTGCACACACGACTAAAGCCCAGGCACATAGAGCCCCTGCTCTGCACCAGGACATGGCAAGGGGAAGCCGTGCTCCACAACCAGGGAGCAGCCCCTGCTCCCTGCGACTAGGGAAAGCCCACGTGCAGCCAAAAAAATAGAAATAAAAAAACTATAAACAAACAAAAAGAGCTGGGAGAATCTTCTGAGCTCATCCTGTTCTTGACCCTGCTGCCCCTGCCCTGCCCCGGCTCCCGGCACCCTCTCCCGCCTGGGGCCTCTCTGCTCCAGCTCTCCAGAGGCCCCCTGGCACCATCACTGCCCATCCCCACCCATCTCCGACTCC
>SJYA01017643.1:0-11811 GCA_006410615.1 Neotragus moschatus
CAAATAGGTTTATAAGGAATTAGAACCGTGTGTGTTCATAATGCTTTTGTATAACGAGATGAGGAGTCCATGTAAAACGTTACTCGCTGTAGAACAGTTACTTGTTAAAACTGGTCAACACTATGTCTAAAGCTTCTGTGGTTTGTCTGTATGATGTCATTTTACAAAGAATAAATTAAAGTGAAAACAAAACAACAACAAAGAAAGATACCTGCACTTTTCTGAACGTGTACTAAACCTTTTCTAAAAAGATAAAAGACTTTAACTTTCTGACTTTTGCAAGCAAAGCAAATAAGAAAATAAGATGTTCTTATTTCTCAAATACAATGTATCATGTTGCTTTTCTCCTACTAATATATTCTTTATAAAAAACAGTTTTGCTAACAAGATGAAGTGTGGCCCTCCCAATATTCTCTAGGCACTGGGCCACTTTCTGCCATATTGACATTTGNTTCTTATTTCTCAAATACAATGTATCATGTTGCTTTTCTCCTACTAATATATTCTTTATAAAAAACAGTTTTGCTAACAAGATGAAGTGTGGCCCTCCCAATATTCTCTAGGCACTGGGCCACTTTCTGCCATATTGACATTTGGAAGGCACGAGTGCATGGTAGAGACTGTGAATTCAGTTAGGTTGAGCTCAAATCCACTCAGTGACTCATTTTTCTAATCTATAAGGTGGAGCTAATAATATGTACCTCCTTAGGCCATTAAACGTAGAACAGAGTGGCTCAAAGCATGAAGTTGGGATCAGGCTGCTCTGCCATCACTGTCTTGGGTGAGATACNGAAACTGCAGACTGAAGAGAATGCTAATTCTCAGTTTGTGAAAATTCATCAAACTGTACACTTAAGATACCTGCATTTTTCTGAATGTGTACTAAACCTTTTTTAAAAAGAAAAAAAGACTTTAACTTTCTGACTTTTGTAAGCAAAGCAAATAAGAAAATCAGATGTTCTTATTTCTCAAATACAATTTATCATGTTGCTTTTCTCCTAATATATTCTTTATAAAAAACAGTTTTGCTAACAAGATGAAGTGTGGCCCTCCCAATATTCTCTAGGCACTGGGCCACTCTCTGGCTCAAAGCATGAAGTTGGGATCAGGCTGCTCTGCCGTCACTGTCTTGGGTGAGATACTTAAATTCTTTGTGCTCTGTTTCTTCAACTGAAAAGTGGGGATAATGGTACATATTTTGGAGAATTAATATGGGAATGAAGGGAGTTAAGACATGCAGAGTGCTTAGAACAATGCCTGTCACCAAGGTGTATGTAAATGTTTGTTTTATTGCTACTGTTGCGAGGATTCACTAGAATCTGGACAAAGATTCACCCATACTGTAGACACTCATTAAATGGCAGTAGTGTAGTATTCAAAGGTATTTGGGAATACTTGTTTGTACACAAAATGACACAATCTTAGTTTGACACTTTCTCTATTGTCCAAAAATTTCATTCTAACCCATTTCAGTTAGGTCCATACCACGCTTGTGTATTTAATGATATATATTGAGTACATAAATATCTATACTCATATATATGAATACTAAGCAGATGCTGTTTGTAAGTGAACATATTGTACTTATTTTGAAAGCACGTGCTTTAAAATTTTTTCTTGATAAAGAACACAATCATAAAGGAAAGTTTGTCCTAGCTGAAAGATGATTTCATCAATTTTCTCACGTAAAGGGATAAGTACATCTTAGAGTGCTTAATTCTCCAACCCAGGCTTCAAAAGTGCATGAACCAAGAACTTCTAGATGTTCAAGCTGGATTTAGAAAAGGCCGAGGAAGCAGAGATCAAATTGCCAACATCCATTGGATCATCGAAAAAGCAAGACAATTCCAGAAAAACATCTACTTCTGCTTTATTGACTATGCCAAAGCCTTTGACTGTGTGGATCACAACAAACTGCGAAATTCTTCAAGAGGTGGGAAGACCAGACCACCTTACCTGCCTTCTGAGAAACCGGTATGCAGGTCAAGAAGCAACAGCTTGCACTGGACATGGAACAACAGACTGGTTCCAAACTGGGAAAGGAGTATGTCAAAGCTATATATTGTCACTCTGCTTATTGAACTAGTGGGGGAGTACATCATGTGAAATGCTGGGCTGGATGAAGCACAAGCTGGAATCAAGATTGCCGGGAGAAATATCAATAACCTCAGATATGCAGATTATACCACCCCTATGGCAGAAAGTGAAGAAGAACTAAAGAGCTTCTTGATGAAAGTGAAAGAGGAGAGTGAAAAACTTGCTTGAAACTCAACTCAAAAAACAAAGATCATGGCATCCAATCCCATCACTTCGTTGCAAATAGATGGGGAAACAATGGAAGCAGTTACAGACTTTATGTTTTTGGGCTCCAAAATCACTGCAGATGGTGACCACAGCCATGAAATTAGAAGACGCTTGCTCTTTGGAAGAAAAACTATGACAACCTTAGACAGTATATTAAAAGNTTGAAACTCAACTCAAAAAACAAAGATCATGGCATCCAATCCCATCACTTCGTTGCAAATAGATGGGGAAACAATGGAAGCAGTTACAGACTTTATGTTTTTGGGCTCCAAAATCACTGCAGATGGTGACCACAGCCATGAAATTAGAAGACGCTTGCTCTTTGGAAGAAAAACTATGACAACCTTAGACAGTATATTAAAAGCAGAGATATTACTTTGCCAACAAAGGTGCATCTAGTCAAAGCCACAAAGTTTTTCCAGGACTCATGTATGGATGTGAGAGTTGGATCATAAGAAATGCTGAGCATCGAAGAATTGATGCTTTTGAACTGTGGTGTTGGAGAAGGCTATTGAGAGTCCCTTGGACTCCAAGGAGATCCAACCAGTCAATCCTAAAGGAAATCAGTCCTGAATATTCATTGGTAGGACTGATGCTAAAGCTGAAGCTGGAATATTTTGGCTACCTGATTCACAGAGTCAATTCATTGGAGAAGACTGTGATGCTGGGAAAGATTGAAGGCAGGAGAAGGGGATGACAGAGAATGAGATGGTTGGATGGCATCACCAANAGCCATGAAATTAAAAGACGCTTGCTCTTTGGAAGAAAAGCTATGACAACCTTAGACAGCATATTAAAAACAGAGATATTACTTTGCCAACAAAGGTCCATCTAGTCAAAGCCAGTTTTTCCAGGAATCATGTATGGATATGAGAGTTGGAACATAAGGAATGCTGAGCATCGAAGAATTGATGCTTTTGAACTGTGATGTTGGAGAAGGCTATTGAGAGTCCCTTGGACTACAAGGAGATCCAACCAGTCAATCCTAAAGGGAATCAGTCCTGAATATTCATTGGTAGGACTGATGCTAAAGCTGAAGTTGCGATATTTTGGCTACCTGATTCACAGAGTCAATTNTGGAACATAAGGAATGCTGAGCATCGAAGAATTGATGCTTTTGAACTGTGATGTTGGAGAAGGCTATTGAGAGTCCCTTGGACTACAAGGAGATCCAACCAGTCAATCCTAAAGGGAATCAGTCCTGAATATTCATTGGTAGGACTGATGCTAAAGCTGAAGTTGCGATATTTTGGCTACCTGATTCACAGAGTCAATTCATTGGAGAAGACTGTGATGCTGGAAAAGATTGAAGGCAGGAGAAGGGGATGACAGAGAATGAGATGGTTGGATGGCATCACCAACTCAATGCACATGAGTTTGAGCAAGCTCTGGGAGTTGGTGAAGGACAGGGATGCCTGCCTTGCTGCAGCCCACAGGGTCACAAAGAGTTGAACATGACTAAGAGACTGAACAACAACCATTTATATCACTGTAATACACAAGAGCAAACATTTTAGCATAGTGGAATAAAGGAAATTACCTATAGTTTAAAATGTATTACTAACTGTGATGACTTAATGTGATCATTAGCCAATATCTCAAGGCTTAATATATACTTGGGGTGACTTTCATTGTTAATGAGTGTGCACGTTAACCTATTTTAAACAAGATAATTTCTTGACAATTTCAAAATTATTTATCTGACATGTCAGATCTGATTAGATCATCTTAAAAAACTCATTATAACTGATGATATCTTTCTAGAAGTATAAATTCTGCTGTTTTCATGTTGTTTGTGTTTCCTTTGTTAGAATTACTTTCATTTCACAGTTTCTCCTTTTAAGCTGCTTTTCTACTTGGGGTTCCCTGGTGGCTCAGTTGGTGAAGAAACCACCTGCAATGCAAGAGACCCAGGTTCAATTCCCGGGCGGGGATACCTCAGAGAAGGAAATGGCAACCTACTCCAGGATTCTTGCCTGGAAAATCCCATGGACAGAGGNTGTTTGTGTTTCCTTTGTTAGAATGACTTTCAGTTCACAGTTTCTCCTTTTAAGCTGCTTTTCTACTTGAGGTTCCCTGGTGGCTCAGTTGGTGAAGAATCCACCTGCAATGCAAGAGACCCAGGTTCAGTTCCTGGGTGGGGATATCTCAGAGAAGGAAATGGAAACCTACTCCAGGATTCTTGCCTGGAAAATCCCATGGACAGAGGAGCTTGGTGGGCTATAGTCCCTAGGGTCACAAAGAGTCATACTCAACTTAGCAACTAAACCACCATTTTAGCTGATGAGTCTTTCCAGAAGGATAAGTTTTTCTGTTTTCAANAACCTACTCCAGGATTCTTGCCTGGAAAATCCCATGGACAGAGGAGCTTGGTGGGCTATAGTCCCTGGGGTCGCAAAGAGTCATACTCAACTTAGCAACTAAACCACCATTTTAGCTGATGAGTCTTTCCAGAAGGATAAGTTTTTCTGTTTTCAAGTTGTTTGTGCCTGCTTTATTAGAATGATCTTCAGTTCACAGTTTCTCCTTTTAAACTACATTTCTGCTTTCTTAGTTTAATCAAAACTAGAAAATCTAACTCTCAATCTATTAAACTTGGACACCCTAGACTGTAAGATGTTTCACTATGCCACTGGCAAAAGAACCCTAAGGATACTCCTTCCCTTCTCTGGGAGAGACTATTGGACACATGAATCTCTGTCGGAGGGACTGGATGAAGGCAGGAGTGTCCTTACCTATTTCATATGTTACTTAAGTTACATTTCTGACTTTTAAAGATAAAATCGTAAATACAAGCAGAAGTCATAATGTTTTTTCCTACATATACAAAGGGTCTTCTGAGGCCCTCTTCTCATTTCTCACTTCTGTTGCATGTGGTTTGTGTGTGTGTGTAGTAGTTGCTCAGTAGTGTCTGACTCTTGGCGACCTTATGGACTATGGCCTGCCAGCCTCCTCTGTCAATGGAGTTCTCCAGGCAAGGATACTGGAGTGGGTAGCCATTCCCTTCTCCAGAGGAACTTCCCAATTTAGGGATTGAATCCAGGTTTTCTGCATTGCAGGCAGATTCTTTACTGTCTGCCACCAGGGTGTAGGCTGCCCTAATTCATTCTCTTCTAGTTGAAAATCTGTATTACATACCAGAGAATACTACCCTTCCATCTCAGGCAGATCTTAAGATTTCTTTCTTAATGGGAAAAAGAAATTTACCTTCTGTAATATAGTAAGTACCTGTAACTGAAACCTCAGTTATAGAGCAAGAGAAAACAGCAGGGGTAAAGCCTGCCCTTGGGAGGAGGCTGGTTAGTGCAGGGGCACAGAACTTGGCCTTGGGCATCAGTCACACCTTGATCTGAGTCCTGGTTCTACTGCTTACTATTAATAATTGTGCAAACTTGATGTGAGTGAATCAATCTGGACTTTAATTTCCCCATCTGAAAAGGAATGATAATAGCTGCTGCATTAGGTAGGAATATGTTAGGCTGCTGTAAAGAAAAACATAGAAGGGGTAGCTAAAAATACACTGGCTTACAGAGATGTCTGACTCAATGGACAGGAATCTGAGCAAACCCTGGGAGATAATGAAGAGCAGGGGGGCTTGGTGTGCTGCAGTCCAAGGGGTTGCAAAGAGTCAGACGGGACTTAGTGGCTGAACCACAACACGAAGATACAATTTTACTTTACACATAAAAGTTTGTGCACACTGGGGTCCCATCTCAGGACCAAATGCATCTTTCAGTTACTGCTATTATGTCTGATTGCAGCAAGAAGGAAGGAGGAATAGGAAAGGTAAGATTCACCACTTTTCTTTTCAGATCCTGCCTGGGAGTCTTTTAAATCCCACTGGCCATGCCTTAGACCCGTGGCTGGAGCTAATCACAAATGATTATGGGAAGCATAGTATTTCCTGGTGGCCAGGTACCTAGCTTCAGCTTTCTATTACTATAGGAAAACAGGAATAGCATACAGATTAAATGACATCTTTAGAACAGAACTTGGCCCACGACTAAACTACAGAACTAAAGATCACTATTATCATTATTCAGTCTCTAAGTCTTTTGCTTTCTCTTAAGCAAAATGAGTACTGATTGACTGCTTCACTCGGTAAACAGGCATTGAGTAGTGATCTTGTGGAAGGAGTGTCCTGCCTATCTCACCAGGTGAAAGTGAAAGTGAAGTCACTCAGTCGTGTTCGACTCTTTGCAACCCTGTGGACTGTAGCCCACCATGCTCCTCTGTCTATAGGATTCTCCAGGCAAGAGTACTGGAGTGGGTTGCCATTTCCTTCTCCAGGGGATATTGCTGACCCAGGGATTGAACCCAGGTCTTCTACATTGCAGGCAGATGCTTTAACCTCTGAGCCACCAGGGAAGCATCTCACCAGGTAGTAGGTATCAAAACAATAGTAACAGAAGTGGATGGGTTTTGAAAATTTTATCATCTATCTAACATCTATTGTCTATATATGTATCTTTCACTTGTAAGAGATCATTCTTATTGTCATGTTGACATCTTCTGTGGGCCTTGTATCACAGCTAGACAAAAGGATAGAAAGAAAATTTCTACTCTTTTTACTGAGGGTATGAAAAATAAAAATACTAGGAAAAATAGGCTGATGGGGGAATCGTCTTGAAAGATTGGAGGTAAGAAGCAATAGAGCAAAGTGCAAAAGACCTGGCCTGTAGATTGACACGACCTCATGTATCAGACAACTNCAAAAGGATAGAAAGAAAATTTCTACTCTTTTTACTGAGGGTATGAAAAATAAAAATACTAGGAAAAATAGGCTGATGGGGGAATCGTCTTGAAAGATTGGAGGTAAGAAGCAATAGAGCAAAGTGCAAAAGACCTGGCCTGTAGATTGACACGACCTCATGTATCAGACAACTTAGAATGTCTAATAACTGCCCAAGTCAGTGTTTTACAACAGTATTTTCTCCCAGAACTAAGTCTTGGCAATCGCTTTGCTTGCTTTTGCTAGACTTTTCTTAGATTTGCTCCATCTTTTCATTCTGNTAACTGCCCAAATCAGTGTTTTACAACAGTATTTTCTCCCAGATCTAAGTCTTGGCAATAGCTTTGCTTGCTTTTGCCAGACTCTTCTTAGATTTGCTCCATCTTTTCATTCTGGTTCTTCTATGTAGGGCAAGTTTTTGTGGCAGATGGCAGGAGCATAAGAAGTCAAGCTACATCATGAAAGTGCTTTTAGAGCCTCTGTTTTTTTTCTACCCAGCTTCACTGGGATATAATTGACACATAACATTGTGTAAGCTAAGGTGTGCAAATGTGATGGTTTGCTCCACTTAGTATCTAATGATTCCCACCTTAACATCAGCTACTAGCTCCATCCTGTCATATAGTTGCCATTTCTTTTAAAAAAATATTAGATATTTATTAATTTATTGACAATACTTGCTGCACAGGGGCTACTTTCTAGTGATGGTGCTTGGGCTCCTCACCATGGTGGCTTCTCGTGTTTCGGAGCATGAGCCCTAGGGCTCTCGGGCTTCCGGAACTGTGTAGTGGGGGCTCAGGAGTTTGACTCCTAGACTCTAGAGTGTGGGCTCAGTAGTTGTGGTACAGGGGTTTAGCNTAATTGGCACATAACATTGTGTAAGTTAAGGTGCAGATGTTATGGTTTGCTCCACTTATATACTATCTAATGATGCCAACCTTAACATCAGCTACTAGCTCCATCCTGTCATATAGTTGCCATTTCTCTTTTAAAATATATTAGATATTTATTAATTTATTGACAATACTGAGTCTTCCTTGCTGCACAGGGGCTACTTTCTAGTGGTGGTGCTTGGGCTCCTCACCATGGTGGCATCTGTGTTTCGGAGCATGGGCCCTAGGGCTCTTGTGCTTCTGGAGCTGGGTTGTGGGGGCTCAGGAGTTTGACTCCTAGACTCTAGAGTGTGGGCTCAGGAGTTGTGGTACAGGAGTTTACCTTCCCTGCGGCAGGTGGGCCGAGGGAGCCAATCTGTGTTCTCTGCATTGGCAGGCAGATTCTTAACCACTTGACCCCTAGGGAATTCCAACCTTTTCTTTTTGTGATGAGAACATTTTAGATATAGTCTCCTAGCAACACTGAAGTATATGTTTTGGTGTTATTAGCTATAATTGCCATACTGTACATTAGATCTCCAAATTGCTAATCTTATAACTGGANTCTGTGTTCTCTGCATTGGCAGGCAGATTCTTAACCACTTGACCCCTAGGGAATTCCAACCTTTTCTTTTTGTGATGAGAACATTTTAGATATAGTCTCCTAGCAACACTGAAGTATATGTTTTGGTGTTATTAGCTATAATTGCCATACTGTACATTAGATCTCCAAATTGCTAATCTTATAACTGGAATTTGTATCCTTTGACAATATTTCATTTCTCCCACCCCCAGCCCCCCAACCACCACTCTACTCTGTTCCACTCTTCTATGTTTCTCTAAGTTTGACTTTTTAAATCCCAAATATGTGATGTAATATAGTATTTATCNTTTTTTTTTAACTGAAGTATAGTCGATTTACAATGTTGTGTTAGTTTCAGGGGTACTGAAAAATAATTCACATACACACACATCCCAGTGGGATTCTTTCCTCTTAAAGGTTTTTTTTTTAAATATTGACTACAGTTCCCTGTGCTCTATAGTACAACTTTGTTGGTTATCTAATTTATATATAGTAGTGTGAACATGTTAAGCTCCTAATTTATCCCCTCCCACCATTTCCACTTTGGTAATGATCAACTCGTTTTCTATGTATGTGAATCTGTTTCTGTTTTGGAAATAGGCTCATTTGTATAGTTTTTTTTTATATTCTACGTATAAGTAATATTGTACAATGTTTGTCTTTGTCTGACTTCACTTAGTATGATAATCTGTAGTTGTATCCTTGTTGCTGCAAATGGCATTGATTCATTCTTTTTTTAGGCTGAGTAATATTCCATTTTATATGTATGTATGTCTGTGTGAATATATACATATATGTGTGTGTACATATATATATATATCATATCTTCTTTATCCACACATCTGTCAATGGACATTGAGATTGCTTCCATGTCTTGACTGTTATGAATAGTGCAGCAAATATGAATAGTGCTACAAATAATATTGTGTTTTTCCCCAGATATATGTGCACAAGTGGGATTACAGGATCATGTGGTAGCTCTATGTTTAGTTTTTTAAGGACCCTCCATACTGTTCTCAAGAGTGGCTGCACCAATTTACGTTTCTACCAGCCATGTAGAAAGTTTCCTTTTTCTCCACATGCTCTCCAGAATTCATTATTTGTGATTTTTTGATGGATGGCAAGGACACTTTGAGAACCCCGTTTTTCTAGCTCTAAAAGTAAGCCTGTCTTCTCCAGGAACTAAATGAATAAAGTAGATCCTCAGATATTTGTTGAGGGAAATAATTCTGATTTTTCTCCAAAATCTGATGTCCACATGTTGAAAACAAATACTTTTATCTGTCCTGCTGACCAGCAGAACTGGAAGCTGGATTGTCTACACCTTACCAGGATCTGTTCCTTGTTCCAACAGTCCTTTGGATATAAGAAATCAGCTTAATGAGTCCCTAAAACTGAATTTCTTTTAGAATTTTTTCAAGACCTCCTTCCATATTTTTCACTACCCTGGATGCTGTCATCATCGATGAATTTTAGGGATAGGTAGGACTCATGTATTTTTTCTAAAGTGTGAAAATTTAATTAACCCTGCATACAGGTGTTTGCCAAGTCCCATAGTGCTTTTTTGGATTACATCTTTTGGGCATTCATTCATAACAGTTTTAAGGTTCCTTTGCAATCCTGGGTGATTGTNAATGAATTTTAGGGACAGGTAGGACTCATATATTTTTTCTAAAGTGTGAAAATTTAATTAACCCTGCCTACAGGTGCTTGCCAAGTCCCGTAGTGCTTTTATGGATTACATCTTTTGGATATTCATTCATAACAGTTTTAAGGTTCCTTTGCAATCCTGGGTGATTCTGGCAGTTGCTAATTTCTGCATAATAGTTACTGAGCTGTCAAGGGTTCTTTATTTCCCTACACAGTTACAAGGGTGATGTTTCTATATTTTGTTCCGTTATTCCCAGAGTTCAGCTCACCTGATGGCTCACATAAATGAGTTTCTCCTCCACGTCTGTCTCATCACCTGCCTCCCCCTCATCTGTTGCTCAGGTCCAAGGGGATGCCAAGTCCTTTCTTTCTGTGCCTCAATGCCCCATGAGAAAGAGATGCAGGGGGCAGGCAATACATNCTCCATTATTCCCAGAGTTCAGCTCATCTGATGGTTCACATAAATGAGTTTCTCCTCCACGTCTGTCTCATCACCTGCCTCCCCCTCATCTGTTGCCCAGGTCCAAGGGGATGCCAAGTCCTTTCTTTCTGTGCCTCAATGCCCCATGGGAAAGAGATGCAGGGGGCAGGCAATACATATTGGCCATAATCATCCAAAATATAACAAAAACAATGAAATTTATCCTTACCTATTGAAAAACTGAAAGAAAACTTTTAAACATACACAAGTCTGACTGTCCTTGGAGTACAAAATGAAGCAGAGCAAAGGCTAAGAGAGTTTTTTCAAGAGAACACCCTGGTCATAGAAAACATCTTTTCCAACCACACAAGAGACATCTCTACACATGGACAACACCAAATGATTGATACTGAAATCATATTTATTTATATTCTTTGAAGGTGAAGATGGAGAAGCTCTATACAGTCAGCAATAACATGACCTGGAGCTGATTGTGGCTCAGATCATGAGCTCCTTATTGCACAACTTAGATTTAAATTGAAGAAAGTAGGGAAAACCACTAGGCCATCCAGGTATGACCTAAATCAAATCCCTTTTGATTATGCAGTGGAGGTGATTAATAGATTCAGGGGATTAGATCAGGTAGAGAAAGTGCCTAAAGAACTATGGACAGAGGTTCATAACATTGTACAGGGGGCAGTGATCAAAACCATTCTAAAGAAAAAGAAATTCAAGAGGGCAAAGTGGTTGTCTGAGGAAGCATTACAAATAGCTGAGGAAATAAGAGATGTGAAAAGCAAAGGAGAAAGGGAAAAATATACCCAGCTGAATGCAAAGTTCTAGAGAACAGCAAGGAGAGAGAATCTTATTCAATGAACAATGCAAAGAAATAGAAGAAAACAACAGCATGGAAAAGATCAGGGATCTCTTCAAGAAAATTGGAGATATCAATGGAACATTTCATGCAAGGATGGGCATGATAAAGGACAGAAATGGTAAGGACTTAACAGAAGCAGAAGAGATTAAAAAGAGGTGGCAAGAATACACAGAAGAACTATACAAAGAATATCTTAATGATCAGGATAACTACTATGGTTTGGTCACTCAGCTAGAGCCAGACACCCTGGAGTGTGAAGTCAAGTGGGCCTTAGGAAGCATTACTACAAATAAAGCTGAGAGAAAAGTAGACTTGAGCGCAGGCGGCTGCGGAGCCGGCTCACTTGAGCGCGGCCGAGAGGAACCACCCTGC
>SJYA01017677.1:0-15142 GCA_006410615.1 Neotragus moschatus
CTTTCCCCAAACCTCTCTCATTGTAAGACCTGCTTTGTGTTCTTTCCAATGGCACTGAGGAGGATCAGTTTTATTGGCCAGATTATAAGAGGCATTGAGGTCTACTGCCTTGTAATAAGGGGGGTTCAAATTGTAACAGAGCCAGCAAAATCTAGTTGCCTCTGGATGGGTTTGATTTAGAGTCGTATAAGCTGCTCTTACCAATTTCCATAGAGGGTCCATATTTCCCAGACTACTAATGGGACCCAGGTTATCCATAGGCTCAGGAAGAACCAGGGAAGTGAGGGCTGTGGTTGTTGGATGAGGGGTTGCGTCGATCTTTTCAATCGGGTTGGGGCCTATACTATATATTTGTGCTGGCTCCAGAGTCTGGCTCACAATTATAATCCCACTTTAAATACTGGTTAACTGATCTCTTCTGGTTTGAAGTCCCCAAGAGAGTCCTGAAACCCATGCTTTTTCCTTTTTGGCCCTTTCTAGGTTAAACTTTATTCTTATCTGTGCATAATTATCGTTTTGTCCCCACGCAGAGTATGGAGGTATAGATCCGGCAAACGAAAATTTAAGCAAGTCCCAATTTCCTACGTCCCAGCGTCTAGGCCCATCATTAGAAGTTATACAATCCCATGATTTACAATAGTAGTCCTGTGCCCCTCCACAAGTCTTCCAATTGTGTCTGGGTGCCCCTGGGCATGCCCAGAATCCTTGGTTTCGAAGAAAACCCCTATCCCAAGGTACATCTACCACCGGCTTGAGATCGAAGTACAGGTCTGGCCACCAGGTGTCAGGTGGATGTATTTCAGTAGTCGCGTTGAGCACTTCTCATGTCATTCCGTTCTGAAGTTTCCAGGTGATCTTGACTGGTTGATGCGGGTTGACATTAGTGGCTCCAGAGTCCAGAAGAGTTGTCATTAAAAGGACGGTGAAGATGAGTTGCTTGTATCCTGTCGGCGGCTGAGCTTCAGCTTGAGGGGGTTTGATGGGTGTGAAGTTACCTCCCATTCTTTTTGAGCTTTTTCTTGTTCTTCTGGGGTAGCTTGGCCTACGTGGTTGCAATGTACCCAAGGCCCAATTCTGGCAACCTTTAGGGAAGTAGGGGTGGTAAGAAGAACAACATAAGGACCTTTCCATCTGGGTTCCAATGCCTTAGCCTTGTGTCGCTTAGCCCATACTCAGTCTCCTGGACCAATGTCATGTGAAGGGATTGTCCCCTTGTTTTCTCCTTCATGTATTTCTCGGAGCAATTTCCAGACATGGGTATGTACCTTGCCCAATGCCATGAGGGCCTTTTCAAATTGCCACAAAGTAGGGGGAGGTTGTTTCTTTCCCTCGAAGATAGGACAGATAGGAGGGGGGTCTCTCATACATGACTTTGAAAGGGGTTAAGTTTAGTTTGTAAGGAGTGTTACGTGCATGGAAGAGGGCGAAGGGAAGGAGGGTCACCCAGTCCCCGCCAGTCTCTATTGCCAATTTTTTCAATGTTTCTTTTAGGGTCCGATTCATCCTCTCAACTTGTCCCGAGCTCTGAGGACTGTATTCACAATGTAACTTCCATTTAGTCCCCAGGGCCAAGGCAAGTCCCTGAACAATCTGGCTCACAAAAGCGGGCCCATTATCAGAGTCAATGGTCACCGGCAAGCCAAACCTAGGCACTATTTCTTCCAGAATCTTTTTCACCACTATCATAGCTGTTTCTCCCTTAGTAGGGAAAGCTTCCACCCACCCTGTGAAAGTATCTACCAAAACTAGTAAATAGCCATATCCATACTTGCCTGGCCTTACCTCTGTAAAGTCTATCTCCCAGTGTTGCCCTGATCTTTCTCCCCGGTACCTCGTTCCTGCTTGCTGTCCTTTTCTTGGCCTCATCTGCTGGCACACTTTGCAGGCATGAGCTATGTCTTGTACAGTTGCTTGGTGTCGAGGAAACCTCAGACGTGCAGTCTGGAGGAGCATCAGCGTCTTCTTCTCTCCTAGGTGGGTGGTCAGATGTAGATGCTCACAAAGGTGTCGACCCAAGTTGGCAGGAAGCATCAAGTAGTCATCTGGGTCTCGATACCATTCATCTTCCCCTTCTCGGAGACCAACATTTTCCCGAATCCAGGCAAGATCAGAAGGGGAATACTCAGGGACCAGGGATAAAGTTCCCATACCCGGGGGTGGAAGTCCTATTGTTAGTATGGGGCAATATAGTCTATGTCAGCTGCGTCTCGGGCTGCTGTATCTGCGGCACGGTTGCCCCAAGCTCTGAGATCCTCTCCTTTTTGATGTCCAGGGACACGCACTATTGACACTGCCCGAGGCGGTTGGACAGCCTCCAGGAGTCTGCGGATCTCAGACAGGTTTTTAACTTCCTTTCCTTCAGCTGTCAAGAACCCCGTTCTCTATACATTGGGCCCTGAATGTGTACAGTACCGAAAGCATACCAGCTGTCGGTAAAAATGGTTATTCTCTTTCCTTTGGCTCTCTCCAGGGCCTGTATTAAAACAATCAATTCCGCCTTTTGTGCGGAGGTTTCTGGGGGAAGGGCCTCAGCCCATATTGTTTGTCCAGAATCATCAACTATTGCAGCCCCTGCCCTTCTCTGTCCATCCTTTATGTAACTGCTTCCGTCTGTAAACCACATTAGTTCGCTGTTATCTAAGGGGACATCTGTCAGGTCCTTTCATATTGCTGTCACCTCAGCCAACATTTCACCACAATCATGAAGGGAGTGGTCATCCTCCGGGCTTGGCAGAAGAGAGTGGCCGGGTTCAGAAAGCAGGGAGTTTGGAAATGTATCCGTGGGGTGTCAAGCAGTAATGCCTGATAGTATGTCAAGCGGGCATTGGAAATCCACTTACCCGGCAGATGTTTTAAAACTCCTTCAATGGCATGGGAAGTGTAGACCAGGAGTCGCTGTCCATAAGTCAGTTTATCGGCATCATGGACCAAGAGGGCAGTGGCGGCGATGATCCGAAGACAAGGTGGCCATCCAGCAGCCACTGGGTCTAACCGTTTGGAGAGGTAAGCCACTGGTCGCCTATGGTCCCTACTTTTGTGTTAACACCTCTTTTCCTATTCCCCGTCTTTCATCTATGAACAATTGGAAGGGTTTGGACGGGTCAGGGAGAGCAAAGGCTGGGGCCTCCAATAGGGCTCGCCTAAGTTCCTGAAAAGCTTTTCTCAAAAGCTCAGTCTATTTCCAGTCTTTAGTTTCTCTGTTCCCTTCATATAATGGTCGGGCCTTTTCAGCGAACCCCAAAATCCACAACCAGCAATACCCCACAGTCCCCAGAAATTCTCTCACTTGTCTAGGAGTTGTGAGGTCCAGGATCTGCAATATTGTCTCTTTCATGGCTTATGTTAGCCATCTCTGTCCTTGTTTTATCTTATATCCTAGGTATATGACCTGTTTAGCTATCTGGGCCTTTTTGGCACTGGTCCGGTATCCCAAAGTCCCCAAAGTTTGGAGGAGGTCCCCTGTTGCCTCTAGGCATGCTTCCTCCGTAGTTGCTGCCAACATAAGGTCATCAACATACTGCAATAGAACAATGGTGGGGTGGTCACCTCGATACTCACAGAAGTCTTCACCTAGTGCCTCATTAAGCAGCGTGGGCGAATTTTTGAAGCCTTGTAGCAGTTGAGTCCAAGTCAGCTGTCCGGGGGTCTGAGAGCCTTCTTCTAACCATTCGAATGAGAAGATTTCTTGGCTCGTGGGGGCCAGGGGTAGACTGAAAAAAGCATCTTTCAAGTCCAGGACAGTATACCAAACATATTCTAGAGACAGACTGCTTAGTAAAGTATAAGGGTTAGGAATGGTGGGATGAATATCACTCACCCATTTGTTGACTTCTCGTAAATCTTGGACCGGTCTAAAATCAGTTCCCCCGGGCTTTTTCACAGGCAATAAGGGAATATTCCATGGGGACTGGCATCTTTTGAGGATCCTAGCCTTTAAGAGGTGCTGTATGTGCGGCGAAATTCCTTGCCGGGCCTCTTGGCTCATGGGATATTGTCTCACCCTCACAGGAAGAGCGTTGGCCTTCAGTTCAACAACAACAGGAGGTCTTCGTTTGGCTAGCCCCATTCCTGCTGTTTCTGCCCAGGCTAGAGGATATTTCTGCATCCATTGTTGCATAGCAAGATTTATATCTGTGGGGGGCTCTGGCAAGTACAGTCTGTATTCCATCCCTCAAGGCCAGATACAGAACCTGTATAGGGTACTCGGTCCTGTCTAGAACAGATACCTGTCCATGGTCAAAGTGAATTTGGGCATTGACCTTAGATAGCAAGTCTCTTCCCAGCAGGGGTGCTGGGCATTCAGGTATCACAAGAAAGGAGTGGGTCACCTGTTGGGCCCCCAAGTTTACATGTTGTTTTGTGGTCCATCCATACCACTTAGTTCCAGTGGCCCCTTGTACCCAGCTGGTTTTCTTAGATATCGGTCCATCCTTTTGACTGAGAACTGAATATTGGGCTCCCGTGTCCACCATGAAGCCAACCAGTTTCCCCTCCACATTTATAGTTACCCAGGACTCGGGGAGGGGTGCCAGGCCCTGATCCCCCTAATCAATTTCTTCTCCTGCATAAAGGATATGGCCCGCAGAAGATTTTAGGGGCCTCTCCTGTTTGGTAAGTTTTTCTCTTAGATTTTTCTTGGGGCATTTGTCCTTCCAGTGTCCGGTTTCTTTACAAAAGGCACATTGATCTTTCTTAAGTCCTCGTCTAATTGATTTTTCTTCATTTTTTGAGTTTACTCTCTTTGTCCTCTGAGAACTATTTCCTTGTTCTATTCCTGCAAAGAATATCTGGGCCAGCTCTTTCTGATTTTTACGGTTCTCTTCGGCCCTAAACTCTCTCTCGTCTCGTCTGACTCGTTCTTCCCTCTCTTCCGGAGTCTCTCTATGGTTAAGAACTCTCTCTGCTGCCCTCACTAGGTCTTGCAAGGACTGTTCCCCCAACCTCTCTATCTTCTGTAGCTTTCTCCTAATATCTGGGGCTGCCTGATTTACAAATGCTAGCCTGACTGCTGCTCTTGATTCATCAGCTTGAGGGTCCATAGGGGTGTACTGTCTAAATGCTTCCATTAGTCTTTCAAGGAAGGCTGCCGGACTCTCATTGGGCTCTTGTCTGACCAAATTTACCTTAGCCAAATTTGTTGGCCTTCTGGCAGCCGCTCTAAGGCCAGCCATAAGAGTCTGGCGGTACACTTGGAGACGCTCCCTACCTTCAGCGTGCTCAAAATCCCAGCGGGGCCGCACCAAAGAAAATGCCTCATCAATCAGGTTAGGCTGCATAGTGGGTCTCCTGTCCACCCCAGGTACATTCTTCTGTGCTTCAGACAAAATCCGCTCTTGTTCCTCTGTGGTAAAAAGCACCTGCAACAATTGCTGACAGTCATCCCAAGTAGGGTTATGGGTGAAAAGGACAGACTCTAAGAGATCAATGAGACCCTGAGGTTTTTCAGAAAATGAGTGGGTTTGGGTTTTCCAGTTGTAAAGGTCACTAGTGGAGAAGGGCCAGTATTGATAGGTCCATTCTCCGTCCACTCAGGCGGGCCCCGCCCGAACTGGAAACACCTGGACGGTGGAGGAGGGGATCTCCGGGCTGTCTTCTTCTGCTTCCGCACTGGCAATTCCTCTTGTTCTTCCTTGGGTCCCCTGAGCAGGCCCTCCCTCTCGGGGAGGGGCCGAGGGCCCAATGTCCCTCCCCATTCCTCCCGACGAAACCTGGGGAACCTGAGAAAGCAAAGGTGTGTGTGGGTCCACATAGGTCGGCGGGGAAAGCTCGGGCTCCAGGTCCAGTAGATTAGGGTACAGTGAGGATTCCTGGAGCATCGGTTTCACCTGGTTTTTGCTCTGGTCTTCTTCCTTCTCCTTGGTAGCTTCCATGACTAGCACCTGTGGGCATGAAGAGGCTGAGGAAGGGGAAGAGGGACAGAAGGGGTTAGGAAGTTTGAGGACAAAGGGTTTAAGCCAGTTTGGTGATTTTCCACCAGATCCTGCCAGACCAAAATATACGGAGTTTGGTCTGGGTGTCCCACTGGATTGGGACCTAGCACCTTTTCTCTTACTGCCCGTACAATCGGCAAGCTGAACGTGCCCTCTGGCGGCCAGTTAATGTTAAGAACAGGCCATTCGACCGTGAAGAACATTACCAACTTGCTTTTCTTCATCAGCAGAGACAGATTTTGTGCTCTAGATTTGAAATCAGAAAAATGGTCAGTCACAAGAGTTAGAGGAGTGGAAGCCTTTTGTCCCATGTTTGCTGATGAAAAGTGATTACCTTGGGACCTTCTAGAAGCGAACAAAGAACACAGGGACGGTGCCGGCACTCACACAGACACAACAGTCAGACGCAGACAGCAAACACAAAATGGCCATCAACAGCCCAACACTAGATCTTTCTATGTTCCCGTGTCAGTCTTACCTACAGGANCATGGACAGAGGAACCTGGCGGGCTACATTCCACAGGGTCACTGTTATGCTCTGAGCTCGAATCCCTGAACAGACTGAGACAACAAGTCCACCACAGCAATGCAAAAGCAAGAAGGGAGTTTATTACTAACTCGAGTTAGGGCACTCCGCTATCTCCAAAGCAGTGGAGTGAGGCAAGAGGGCCCCGAGTCTAGGATTACAGGAGTATTTATAGGTTTAGGACAAAGACAGATATTTGGTGGGAGTTAATTGGGCAAACAAGGCAAGACAGGGATTTGGCATATTCTGATTGGTCATACAATGCGCGTGCGCAGGTTTAGAGTTTTGTATCTCTTATGAATTGTTCTGTGCCAAGAGTGGGTGGAGTTATTTTCTGATAAGGTCTCCATTATGGCATCCCGGATGGCCTTGAGCCCACGGAGTCCAAATTACTCAGGAGTTTTTCTGTGGCCCAGTATTTTCTAATAAGCCTGTCATGGCGTCTGTGAGGCTTTACATTCCCCCCTGTTCTTTGCTCATACAGAGGAATCTTCCTCTATTTTGGGGAGCACTGCCTGGTATTGTTGCCTGAGTACAAACAGCTGGACCGTATTAATTCATTCCTTTATGAAAGTTATAAGTTTGTTAATAATACAGGGTCCAAAGGTGAGGATTAGTAAAAGCACTAGCAGGGACCCCAGTAGGGTATAAATTAAAGCTGTTAGCCAAGGGGACCGTTGGAACCAGGATTCAAACCATCCTTGTTGAGCCTCTCATTCTCTTTGGCGTTGGGCCAGTCCTTCTCTCACTTTGGCCATAGACTCTCTGACTACCCCAGTGTGATCAGCGTAAAAGCAACATTCTTCTCCTAGGGCCATACAGAGTCCTCCTTGCTGCAGGAAAAGTAAGTCTAACCCTCTTCAATTTTGTAAGACCACCTCGGATAGGGAGGTCAATGAGTTTTCTAAGTGACTGATTGATTCTTCTAAGCAGGTAATATCTTCGTCTATGGCCGCCCGCACAGAGTTAAATCCTTGATTGTAGAGGGACAAGGCTGCTATTCCTGTCCCAGCTCCAGCTATTCCAAGGCCAAACATAGTTGCTATAGTGATGGCCATGACAGGCTCTCTTTTAACCCTGTTTTGTACTGCGTGAGTTAGGAGTCTGCCTTTGGGCCCAGTAATCATACACTGTCTCTTCAGGGCGATATAGAATTTTTGCCACCACCACCACCATAATGCAAAGCTCTTCCTTGGGGTCAAATACTGAGCTATGTAGGCATGGAGTCAGTCCAGTATGTGAACAAACCCACCATCCCCCCATCTCTAGAATCAGCCATTTGGCTACAGGCAAGTTTGTGGGTTCAATGGCATGTGCACACAGTGGGGACTTTCCTGGTAACACTTTGCCCATGCATAACCCGTTTCCCCAAACCTCTCTCATTGTAAGACCCACTTTGTGTTCTTTCCAATGGCAAAGGGGGGGATCAGTGTTATTGGCCAGATTATAAGAGGCATTGAGGCCTACTGCCTCATAATAAGGGGGGTTCAAATTGTAACAGAGCCAGCAAGATCTAGTTGCCTCTGGATGAGTTTGATTTAGAGTCGTATAAGATGCTCTTATCAATTTCCATAGAGGGTCCATATTTCCAAGACTACTAATGTGACCCAGGTTATCCATAGGCTCAGGAAGAACCTGGGACATGAGGGTTGTAGTTGTTGGATGAGGGGTTGCATTGATCTTTTCAATCGGGTTGG
This sequence comes from Neotragus moschatus, assembly GCA_006410615.1. Classification (NCBI taxonomy): domain Eukaryota; kingdom Metazoa; phylum Chordata; class Mammalia; order Artiodactyla; family Bovidae; genus Neotragus; species Neotragus moschatus. The sequence continues at coordinate 8,154 of SJYA01017677.1, forward strand.
GGCCTATACTATATATTTGTGCTGGCTCCAGAGTCTGGCTCACAATTATAATCCCACTGTAAATGCTGGTAAACTGATCTCTTCTGGTTTGAAGTCCCCAAGATAGTCCCGAAACCCATGCTTTTTCCTTTTTTGCCCTTTGTAGGTTAAAGCTTATTCTTATCTATGCATAATTATGGTTTTGTCCCCAAGCGGAGTATGGAGGTATAGATCCGGCAAACGAAATGTTAAGCAAGTCTCGATTTCCTACGTCCCAGCGTCCAGGCCCATCATTAGAAGTTATACAATCCCATGATTTACAATAGTAGTCCTGTGCCCCTCCACAAGTCTTCCAATTGTGTCTGGGTGCCCCTGGGCATGCCCAGAATCCTTGGTTTTGAAGAAAACCCCTGTCCCAAGGTACATCTACCACCAGCTTGAGATCGAAGTACAGGTCTGGGCACCAGGTGTCAGGTGGATGTATTTTAGTAGTTGTGTTGAGCACTTCTCGCGTCATTCCGTTCTGAAGTTTTCAGGTAATCTTGACTGGTTGATGCGGGTTGACATTAGTGGCTCCAGGGTCCAGAAGACTTGTCATTAACAGGATGGTCAAGATGAGTTGCTTGTATCCTGTCAGTGGCTGAGCTTCAGCTTGAGGGGCTTTGATGGGTGCAAAGTTACTTCCCATTCTTTTCGAGCTTTTTCTTGTTCTTCTGGGGTAGCTTGGCGTACGTGGTTGCAATGTACCCAAGGCCCAATTCTGTCAACCTTTAGGGCAGTAGGGGTGGTAAGAAGAACAACATAAGGACCTTTCCATCTCGGGTCCAATGCCTTAGCCTTGTGTCGTTTAACCCATACTCAGTCTTCTGGACTAATGTCATGTGAGGGGACTGTCCCCTTGTTTTCTCCTTCATGTATTTCTCGGAGCAATTTCCAGACGTGGGTATGTACCTTGCCCAATGTAATGAGGGCCTTCTCAAACTGCCACAGAGTAGGGGGAGGTTGTTTCTTTCCCTCGAAGATAGGACATATAGGAGGGAGTCTCCCATAGATGACTTCGAAAGGGGTTAAGTTTAGTTTCTAAGGATTGTTACGTGCATGGAAGAGGGTGAAGGCAAGGAGGGTCACCCAGTCCCCGCCAGTCTCTATTGCCAATTTTTTCAATGTTTCTTTTAGGGTCCGATTCATCCTCTCAACTTGTCCCGAGCTCTGAGGACTGTATTCACAATGTAACTTCCATTTAGTCCCCAGGGCCAAGGCAAGTCCCTGAACAATCTGGCTCACAAAAGCGGGCCCATTATCAGAGTCAATGGTCACCGGCAAGCCAAACCTAGGCACTATTTCTTCCAGAATCTTTTTCACCACTATCATAGCTGTTTCTCCCTTAGTAGGGAAAGCTTCCACGCACCCTGTGGGTGGAAACTACCAAAACTAGTAAATAGCGGTATCCATACTTGCCTGACCTTACCTCTGCAAAGTCTATCTCCCAGTGTTGCCCTGGTCTTTCTCCCCGGTACCTCGTTCCTGCATGCTGTCCTTTTCTTGTCCCCATCTGCTGGCACACATTGCAGGCATGAGCTATGTCTCGTACAGTTGCTTGGTGTGGAGGAAACCTCAGACGTGCAGTCTGGAGGAGCATTAGGGTCTTTTTCTCTCCTAGGTGGGTGGTCAGATGTAGATGCTCACAAAGGTGTTGACCCAGATTGGCAGGAAACATCAAGTAGTCATCTGGGTCTCGATACCATCCATCTTCCCCTTCTCGGAGATCAACATTTTCCCGAATCCAGGCAAGATCAGAAGGGGAATACTCAGGGACTGGGGATAAAGTTCCCATACCTGGGGGTGGAAGTCCTATTGTTAGTATGGGGGCAATATAGTCTCTATCAGTTGCTTCTCGGGCTGCTGTATCTGCGGTGCGGTTGCCCCGAGCTCTGGGATCCTCTCCTTTTTGATGTCCAGGGAAACACACTATTGACACTGCCTGAGGCAGTTGGACGGCCTCCAGGAGTCTGCGGATCTCAGACAGGTTTTTAACTTCCTTTCCTTCAGCTGTGAAGAACCCCGTTCTCTCTATATTGGGCCCTGAATGTGTACAGTACCGAAAGCATACCGGCTGTCGATAAAATTGTTATTCTCTTTCCTTTGGCCCTCTCCAGGGCCTGTATTAAGGCAATCAATTCCGCCTTTTGTGCGAAGGTTTCTGGGGGAAGGGCCTCAGCCCATATTGTTTGTCCAGAATCATCAACTATTGCAGCCCCTGCCCTTCTCTGTCCATCCTTTATGTAACTGCTTCCGTCTGTAAACCACATTAGTTCGCTGTTATCTAATGGCACATCTGTCAGGTCCTTTCATATTGCTGTCACCTCAGCCAATATTTCACCACAGTCATGAAGGGGGTGGTCATCCTCCGGGTTTGGCAGAAAAGTGGCCGGGTTCAGAAAGCAGGGAGTTTGGAAATGTATCCGTGGGTGTCAAGCAGCAATGCCTGATAGTGTGTCAAGCGAGCATTGGAAATCCACTTACCCGGCGGCTGTTTTAAAACTCCTTCAATGGCATGGGGAGTGTAGACTAGGAGTCGCTGTCCATAAGTCAGTTTATCAGCATCATGGACCAAGAGGGCAGTGGCGGAGATGATCCGAAGACAAGGTGGCCATCCAGTGGCCACAGGGTCTAACCGTTTGGAGAGGTAAGCCACTGGTCGCCTATGGTCCCCACTTTTGTGTTAACACCTCTTTTCCTATTCCCCGTCTTTCATCTATGAACAATTGGAAGGGTTTGGACGGGTCAGGGAGAGCAAGGGCTGGGGCCTCCAATAGGGCTTACCTGAGTTCCTGAAAAGCTTTTCTCATCAGCTCAGTCTATTTCCAGTCTTTAGTTTCTCTGTTCCCTTCATATAATGATCGGGCCTTTTCAGCGAACCCCAAAATCCACAACCGGCAATATCCCACAGTCCCCAGAAATTCTCTCACTTGTCTAGGAGTTGTGAGTTCCAGGATCTGCAATATTGTCTCTTTCATGGCTTGTGTTAGCCATCTCTGTCCTTGTTTTATATTATATCCTAGGTATATGACCTGTTTAGCTATCTGGGCCTTTTTGGCACTGGCCCGGTATCCCAAAGTCCCCAAAATTTGGAGGAGGTCCTATGTTGCCTCTAGGCATGCTTCCTCCGTAGTTGCTGCCAACATAAGGTCATCAACATACTGCTATAGAAAAATGGTGGGGTGGTCACCCCAATACTCACAGAAGTCTTCACCTAGTGCCTTATTAAACAGCGTGGGTGAATTTTTGAAGCCTTGTAGCAGTTGAGTCCAAGTCAGCTGTCCGGGGGTCTGAGAGCCTTCTTCTAGCCATTCGAATGAGAAGATTTCTTGGCTCGTGGGGGCCAGGGGTAGACTGAAAAAGGCATCTTTCAAGTCCAGGACAGTATTCCAAACATGTTCTGGAGACAGACTGCTTAGTAAAGTATAAGGGTTAAGAATGGTGGGATGAATATCACTCACTCATTTGTTGACTTCTCGTAATCTTGGACCGGCCTAAAATCAGTTCCCCCAGGCTTTTTCATAGGCAATAGGGGAGTATTCCATGGGGACTGGCACCTTTTGAGGATCCCCGCCTTTAAGAGGTGCTGTATGTGCGGCGTAATTCCTTGCCGGGCCTCTTGGCTCATGGGATATTGTCTCATCCTCACAGGAAGAGCATTGGCCTTCAGTTCAACAATAGGAGGTCTTCGTTTGGCTAGCCCCATTTCTGCTGTTTCTGCCCAGGCTAGAAGATATTTCTGAATCCATTGTTGCATAGCAGGATTTATAGCTGTGGGGGGCTCTGGCAAGTACAGTCTGTATTCATCCCTCAAGGCCAGATAAAGAACCTGTACAGAGTGCTCAGTCCCGTCTAGAACAGATACCTGTCCATGGTCAAAGTGAATTTGGGCATTGACCTTAGATAGCAAGTCTCTTCCCAGCAGGGGTGCTGGGCATTCAGGTATCACAAGAAAGGAGTGGGTCACCTGTTGGGCCCCCAAGTTTACATGTCTTTTTGTGGTCCATCCATACCACTCAGTTCCAGTGGCCCCTTGTACCCAGCTGATTTTCTTAGACATCGGTCCATCCTTTTGATTGAGAACTGAATATTGGGCTCCCGTGTCCACCATGAAGCCAACCGGTTTCCCCTCCACATTTATAGTTACCCAGGACTCGGGGAGGGGTGCCAGGCCCTGACCCCCCTAATCACTTTCTTCTCCTGCATAAAGGATATGGCCTGCAGAAGATTTTAGGAGCCTCTCCTGTTTGGTAAGTTTTTCTCTTAGATTTTTCTTGGGGCATTTGTCCTTCCAGTGTCCGGTTTCTTTACAAAAGGCACATTGATCTTTCTTAAGTCCTCGTCTAATTGATTTTTCTTCATCTTTTGAGTTTACTCTCTTTGTCCTCTGAGAACTATTTCTTTGTTCTATTCCTGCAAAGAATATCTGGGCCAGCTCTTTCTGATTTTTACGATTCTCTTCAGCCTTAAACTCTCTCTCTTCTCGTCTGACTCGTTCTTCCCTCTCTTCCGGAGTCTCTCTATGGTTAAAAACTCTCTCTGCTGCCCTCACTAGGTCTTGCAAGGACTGTTCCCCCAACCTCTCTATCTTCTGTAGCTTTCTCCTAATATCTGGGGCTGCCTGATTTACAAATGCTAGCATGACTGCTGCTCTTGATTCATCAGCTTGAGGGTCCATAGGGGTGTACTGTCTAAATGCTTCCATTAGTCTTTCAAGGAAGGCTGCCGGACTCTCATTGGGCTCTTGTCTGACCAAATTTAACTTAGCCAAATTTGTTGGCCTTCTGGCAGCCACTCTAAGGCCAGCCATAAGAGTCTNTTGATTCATCAGCTTGAGGGTCCATAGGGGTGTACTGTCTAAATGCTTCCATTAGTCTTTCAAGGAAGGCTGCCAGACTCTCATTGGGCTCTTGTCTGACCAAATTTAACTTAGCCAAATTTGTTGGCCTTCTGGCAGCCACTCTAAGGCCAGCCATAAGAGTCTGGTGGTACACTCGGAGACGCTCCCTACCTTCAGCGTGCTCAAAATCCCAGTGGGGCTGCACCAAAGAAAACGCCTCATCAATCAGGTTAGGCTGCATAGTGGGTCTCCCGTCCACCCTGGGTACATTCTCCTGTGCTTCAGACAAAATCCGCTCTTGTTCCTCTGTGGCAAAAAGCACCTGCAACAATTGCTGACAGTCATACCAAGTAGGGTTATGGGTGAAAAGGATAGACTCTAAGAGATCAATGAGACCCTGAGGTTTTTCAGAAAATGAGGGGGTTTGAGTTTTCCAGTTGTAAAGGTCACTAGTGGATAAGGGCCAGTATTGATAGGTCCATTCTCTGTCCGCTAGGGCGGGCCCCGCCTGAACTGGAAACGCCTGGATGGTGGAGGAGGGGATCTGCGGGCTGTCTTCTTCTGCTTCCGCATTGGCAATTCCTCTTGTTCTTCCTCGGGTCCCTTGAGTGGGCCCTCCCTCTCGGGGAGGGGCCAAGGGCCCAATGTCCCTCCCCATTCCTCCCGATGAAACCTGGGGAACCTGAGGAAGCAAAGGTGGGTGTGGGTCCACATAGGGGGGGCGAGGAAAGCTCGGGCTCCAGGTCCAGTAGATTAGGGTACAGTGAGGATTCCTGGAGCACTGGTTTCACCCGGTTTTTGCTCTGGTCTTTTTCCTTCTCCTTGGTAGCTTCCACGATTAGCACCGGTGGGCATGAAGAGGCTGGGGAAGGGGAAGAGGGACAGGAGGGGTTAGAAAGTTTGAGGACAAAGGGTTTAAGCCAGTTTGGTGGATTTTCCACCAGATCCTGCCAGACCAAACTATACGGAGTTTGGTCTGGGTGTCCCACTGGATTGGGACCTAGCACCTTTTCTCTTACTGCCCTTACAATCGGCAAGCTGAAGGTGCCCTCTGGCGGCCAGTTAATGTTAAGAACAGGCCATTCGACCGTGCAGAATGTCACCAACTTGCTTTTCTTCACCAGCAGAGACAGATTTTGCGCGCTAGATTTGAAATCAGAAAAATGGTCAGTCACAAGTGTTAGAGGAGTGGAAGTCTTTTGTCCCATGTTTGCTGATGAAAAGTGATTACCTTGGGACCTTCTAGAAGCGAACAAAGAACACAGGGACGGTGCCGGCACTCACACAGACACAACAATCAGACGCAGACAGCAAACACAAAATGGCCACCAACAGCCCAACACTAGATCTTTCTAAGTTCCTGTGTCAGTCTTACCTGCAGGATACTCACAGAGCCAGCTGCCCCCCCCCCCCAGTACAATACTGGGCCCTGGCCTTATGCTGGACTTATCTCAGCACTTGCTCAGATGCCTCCCCAGTATGGAGTTTCTCCGACCCTGGGCCCCAGACTTGAACTGAGCCTTTTCTTTTCAGCACTCACACCCAGAGGCCTCCCCAGTTCGATACTGGGCCCCGGACTTAAACTGGGCTTATCAGAGCTAACACTGGTGTTCAGAGTTCTTACCTCCTAAGAGATCCCCCTTCTACCAGGAGAGTTATTCTTCCCAGTCAATGGGAGATCCTGGACGAGCCCCCAAATGTTATGCTCCGAGCTTGAATCCCTGAACAGACTGAGAGAACAAGTCCACCACGGCAATGCAAAAGCAAGAAGGGAGTTTATTACTAACTCGAGTTAGGGCACTCCATCATCTCCAAAGCAGTAGAGTGAGGCAAGAAGGCCCCGAGTCTAGGATTACAGGAGTATTTATAGGTTTAAGACAAAGACAGATATTTGGTGGGAGTTGATTGGACAAACAAGGCAAGACAGGGATTTGGCATATTCTGATTGGTCACACAATGCGCGTACATGGGTTTAGAGTTTTGTATCTCTTATGGATTGTTCTGTACCAAGAGCGGGTGGAATTATTTTCTGATAAGGTCTCCATTATGCCATCCCGGATGACCTTGAGCCCACAGAGTCCAAATGACTCAGGAATTTTTCTGTGGCCCAGTATTTTCTAATAAGCCTGTC
>SJYA01017680.1:0-16746 GCA_006410615.1 Neotragus moschatus
GGCCGCCTCTGTTCCAGAGAGGGGCGGAGCCCGGCCGTCCTGAAACACCCGCCTCCCTTGGCCTCTTCCCGATGTTGCTGGGGTTTTCAACACCCCGCACAGTGAGCCCCGAATCAGCCCCTGCCTGCAGCCCACACGCCCTGAGAGATGCTGTCCGCCGGAGGTGTGGAGCTCAAGGCCTGTCCCTGACTCAGGCCTGGCCTCTACAGAAGCTTCTCACTGGCTTCCCGCAGCCCCCAGGGAAAAAGCCAACTCACGAGTCCCTTTCTTGCTAACAACCTCCAGCAGCTCCCTGCTGTCCTCCAGGTGATTCAATCCCTCAGTCCAGCCCTCAAGGTCTCACCTAGAGAGCCTAACCGCTCGCCCTGGACAGCCCTCCAGCTGCACTAGACTCTTCCGACTGGTCACACGGAAGGATTCCCTTTCCTTTGGATTTTCCCACTGTTGTGTCTTTGCTTGGGCAGCTCCTCCGTGGGTCCAGCTGGCCCCCCGGCTCCCCAGGCCAAGCAGAGGGCTCCTCCTGAACTAGGGGCCCAGCTCGGCACCCTGTCTCACCACCGTGGATTTTGCACCATTTACTCCCACGCTCCTTGAGGCCGGGGTGGGGGGGCGCAGAGGCTGGCCCTCTCTGTAGCCCCTGCACCCCCGCACCCCCCACCCCCTCACAGGGAGGGCGGGATGGCGGTGGGATTTTGGCCCAAGGAGCCACAGGAGGCGAGCCCCCAGGGGATTCGCTGTTCACCGGACGTCAGGCAGCTGAGACTGAGCGCCTAGGCCTCAGGGGGCCTCCAACCCTGAGCAAACCCGAGAAGCTGCAGCCCTGTGTCCTGCACCTGCCAAATCCCGCGAGACGCCTGCCAGAGGCTTACCTGAGGCCACTGCTGCCTGCGCGGGCTCTGCCCTGAGAAGCAGTGCCCGACGCCCGTTCCCACGACTTGCAACACCATGGCAGTCAGGGCGGAAGGAGCCCCGCTGCTCACCGACTCCAGGTGCTTCTTCCAGGGGGCAGGTCGCCCTGAGGGCAGGACTGCGGTGCCCAGGGCTTGGCAGGTGGTGCCTGGCACAGAGCACAGCCTTCTGGCCTCCAGGAGGCTTGGATCCCTCTGCCTGGCCCTGGGGCAGTGGCATTGTCAGGAGGGAGCCCCAGGCCGGGAGATGAGGCTGGGGGACCTGAAGGGCGGCCCGGAGCTGGGCTGGAGGGGAGGTGAGGTCATTGGACGCCCCTGGGGGTCCCAGGAGCCCTTGAACTGGGCTGGCGGACTCAGTGGGGCTTCAGGCAGGAGGTCACATGGCAGCCGGGACAGATGTGCTGATTTCTAGGATGCGGTGGCCAGGCTCTCTCCCTAGTTGTGTGCTGTGGAGGAGGCCTTTCAAATAACCCTCAGGGGGCTTCCCTGGTGGCTCAGATGGTAAAGAATCTGCCTGCAATGCAGAGTTCAATCCTGGGTCGGGAAGATCCCTGGAGGCGGGCGTGGCCACCCACTGCAGTGTGCTTGCCTGGAGAATCCCTTGGACAGAGGAGCCCGGCGGACTGCAGTCCAGGGGGGTCACAGAGTCACACACGACTGGGTGACTGACACTTTCACTTTCATGGGAGGTTGCAGAACTCGGGTCGAGGTGAAGCAAGCGCCGCTCTCAGCACAGGGCCCAGGGCGAGGGACGCCCCGTAGAGCGCCAGGACCTCAGTCCCCACAGGAGCCCCGCAGGGTGTGGGCACTGCGGATGCCACTTGGCAGACGCGGCCCCAGCACCTAGGAAGCCAAGACCTTCCCTGCACTGGTCCCGATCATCCCCGTGGTCTCCAGGCCCCCCTCTCCCCTCCAGTCCTCTCTGGGCTGTCTCTGCTAGGCTTGTGGCCCCCAGAACTGTCGGTGGGCCCCTGCCACCTGTAGAACAAGGAACAGGCGGTCCTCCAGGAGCGTCATACCCAGCCGCCCCTCCCAGCCCGCCCCCTCCATCCTCGGGGCCCAGAGGTGCCTGCTCTCGGGTCCTCCTCGCCCTGGCCGCTCCGGTCTCCCCACCTGATGCTTCATGCAGCCCCTGCCGAATCCCCTCCATTCTCCAGGTGCCACGGAGGGCCACCCGCTCTGGGCAGCCTGCTGTATTTCCCAGTCCCATGGAATTCCGCCCCTCGCCCCTGGGACGTCCCGGAAGTTTTGCCCACCGTGTCCTCACAGCCTCTCCACTTACAGAGAATCTGGGGTTGGACCGTCCAGGACTCTGTAGGCCTTTGTGCCTCTCTGAGCCTCCATCTACCCATCTGGAGAGTGGGACGTGAGGCCACCGGCTGCTCCCGCGGCTGGAAGAATGAAAAGAAGGCACCGATGCGAGGTGAGCGTTGTCATTTCCAAGCTCTAGACGTGTGGGAAGATCACCCCAGCGGGGTCTTCGCGGTAACTACCTGCTCTGGCCAGGAGGACTCTGCTCTTGGGGGAGGAAGCCCTAGCCTTCCCTCTGCCCATGGCCAGTGTCGGGTCCGGGCTGGGTGAGCCACCAGGTTCCAGCCGATGAGCTGTAAGACGGAGGCTGCAGAGGGGCTTTGGGGAAAGGTTTTCCTCGTGGAGAGGGAGACACCTTAGGGTTCGGGGGGGGGCAGCTGTGGCCCTGCCCCACCTCTCGCTGCTCAGGGCACTTTGCTATCTGGAGCCGCAGCCGCCGTCTGTGTCCACGAGGGAAGGCGCCTCTGACATGCCGAGGATGGTGTCATCGCTGCAGGTGGACAGTCAGAAGTCTGGCGTCCCTGGGACAGAGACTGAGCTACCGAGCCCCCTGGGGTCCATCAGAGCTGAGACCTGAGCGACGTGAGCCAGACGTGTGGCAATCAAGGGGAGGGGTGTTCCAGGCACGGGGGACAGCGAGTGCAAAGGCCCAGGCAGGAAGGAGCCCGTGTGCACGCGTGTGTGTGGCTTGAGTAGGGACAGTGAGGGGGAGAGTGACGCGGTGAGGTCAGGGATGGCAGGAGCTGGGTGACCCCAGACCACAACCAGAGCTTTAGATTTTATTCATCCTCACCTTAACTTCTGGGGCTTCCCTGTTGGCTCACACAGGAAAGAATCTGCCTGCAATGGAAGAGACCCGGGTTTGATCCCGGGGTTGGGAAGATCCCCTGGAGGAGGACATGGTGACCCACTCCAGTATCCTTGCCTGGAGAATCCCATGGACAGAGGAGCCTGGCAGCTACAGCTCACGGGGTCGCAAAGAGTCAGACATGACCGAGTGATTGACACATATGCACACACGTACACACACCCCTAACGTTTATTATAAAAATGTCCTAAAATTTGACATCTTCTCTGTATTTCACCTAAGTTCAGCTACTGTTGATATTTTGGCATGTTTTCCTTATCTTCACATACATGTGCCTTTTTGGTTTTTTCTGCTCAAAATTTGAAGAAAAGTTGAGGACTTCATGCCTCCTGACTGCTGAATACTTGACCATGTGGCCCCTAACAGCAAGGACCTTGCTCAGCATAAGCACGTCACCATTACCACGAGAGAAAAGTGCAATGATCCACTAACTCTGCAGCCAGACTCAAGCTGCCCCGGGTCTTCCACGCGGCTGGGGCTTCCCTCCTTCCTCCTTTCTTTCCCAGAACCAGGATCCTTTCATTTATTTTATTCTGTTTGGGCTGCACTGTGCAGCACGTGGGATCTGTTTCCCGACGAGGGACTGAACGCGCGCCCCCTGCACTGGAAGCGCAGAGTCTCGACCACGGGGCCGCCGGGGAAGTTCCTGGAACCCAGGTCTAGAGAAGGGGTATGCATCGCACTTGACCACCGGGTCGATCTCTTTAAGCTGGAACAGTCTCCCAACTGTTTTCCCCGACGCGTGGCTTTATGAAAAGTCATCAGATTCCCTTATGAGATTGGGGTCTGTTGCACGTTACTATTGCTGTTCAAGTCAAGTGGGCCTTAGGAAGCATCACTACAAACAAAGCTAGTGGAGGTGATGGAATTCCAGTTGAGCTATTTCAAATCTTAAAGGATGATGCTGTTAAAGTGCTGCACTCAATATGCCTGCAAATATGGAAAACTCAGCAGTGGCCACAGGACCTGAAAAGGTCAGTTTTTATTCCAATCCCAAAGAAGGGCAATGCCAAAGAATGCTCAAACTACCTCACAATTGCACTCATCTCACACACTAGCAAAGTAAATGCTCAACATTCTCCAGGACAGGGTTCAACAGTACCTGAACTGAGAAATTCCAGAGGTTCGAGCTGGATTTAGAAAAGGCAGAGGAACCAGAGATCAAATTGCTGACACCCACTGGATCATAGAAAAAGCAAGAGAGTTCCAGAAAAACATGTACTTCTGCTTTATTGGCTACACCAAAGGCTTTTACTGCGTGGATCACAACAAACTGTGGAAAACTTTTCAAGAGATGGGAATACCAGACCACCTGACCTGCCTCCTGAGAAATCTGTATTCAGGTCAAGAAGCAACAGTTAGAACAACAGACCAGTTCCAAATTGGGAAAGGAGTACGTCAAGGCTGTATATTGTCACCCTGCTTATTTAACTTATATGCAGAATACATCATGCAAAAATGTCAGGCTGCATGAAGCACAAGCTGGAAGCAAGATTACCAGGAGAAATATCAATAACCTCAGATACACAGATGACACCAACCTTATGGCAGAAAGTGAAGAGGAACCAGGAACTGAGGAGCCTCTTGAAAATGAAAGAGCAGAGTGAAAAAGCTGGCTTAAAACTCAGCATTCAAAAACCTGAGATCATGGCATCCGGTCCCATCACTTCACAGCAAATATATGGGGAAACAATGGAAACAGTGACAGACTTTATCTTCTTGGGCTCCAGAATCACTGCAGATGGTGACTGCAGCCATGAAATTAAAAGACACTTGCTCCTTGGAAGAAAAGTTATGACCAACCTAGACAGCATATTAAAAAGCAGAGCCATGACTTTGCCAACAAAAGTCCATGTAGTCAAAGCTATTGTTTTTCCAGTGGTCATGTATGCATGTGAGAGTTGGACTATAAAGATAGCTGATTGCCGAAGAATCGGTGTGTTTGAACTGTGGTGTTGAAGAAGGCTCTTGAGAGTCCCTTGGACTGCAAGGAGATCCAACCAGTCCATCCTAAAGGAGATCAGTCCTGGGTGTTCACTGGAAGGACTGATGCTAAAGGTGAAACTCCAGTCCTTTGGCCACCTGATGCAAAGAACTGACTCACTGGAAAAGACCCTGATGCTGGGAAAGACTGAGGGCAGGAGGAGAAGGGGATGACAGAGGATGAGGTGGATGGCATCACTGACTTGATGGACATGAGTCTGAGTAAACTCCAGGACTTGGTGACGGACAGGGAGGCCTGGTGTGCTGCAGTGCGTGGGGTCACAAAGAGTCAGACAGGACTGAGCGGCTGAATGAACTTATCAATGATTGACTGAACTTATCATTGTTATTCAGTAGCACCACACCAGACCTCCCTGTCCATCACCAAGTCCTGGAATTTGCCCAAGTTCATTGTCCCACACTTCATGAACAAATCTCCAGGATGAGGCTTGCGGACTGTGTTTGCGTCTAGAGGGAGAACATTCCCACTGTCCCAGAAGGCTCCCCCTGCTTTTCCAAGTGATCCCATGCCGCCTGAGGAGGCCACGGGTCCATCCCTCACTACGGACCCGTGGTTGAGGGGTCCTGGAGCTCCCTGGAGCTGGGGCCAGATCACGTGGTTCCCAGGCAGGCGTGCTTCTGCTCAGCCTAGTGCCTGCAGGAGGTACCGTGTGGCTGGGACCTCAGCCCTGGGCAGAGCACACTTTCCTGTCGTCCCACTGGGGGCCTTTGGCGTGTGTCTGATGACTCTGGGTAAGGGGTAGAGGATAGAGGTGGCCGGGCGTCTGCTAATGTGTCCTGATCTCATGTGGCCGAGACGCCGAGCACCCCTGGAGTCAGGGCTTCGCAGCTGCCCCTGGCATCACGTCGCACCCAGAATCCCTGGAGGGCAGGTGGTCCCCCTGACTATGACCTCGGGTGGTTGGGCAGTGGCCCCAGGACTTCCCACTCCTAAGGCAAGTTTTCCACTGGGGTCAGTGGAGCGTTTTGAGCAGGAGAGTCACATGGTCTGATCCACCGTTCGTAAGGACAGCTCTGAGCTCTATTGGGAGAAGAGGCTGTAGGGGGCAAGGACGGATCAGAGAGGCTGACGAAGGGGCTACGGCGGCAGCCCAGCGCTGAGCAGCGCTGCAGCGTGGGAGTGGAGGGCCTCGGGGTGCTGGCAGCCCTGCCTCCCATGTGGGCGGGTCTGGGCTGAACTCCCGGAGGGCAGGGGCTGTGGCTCGCATACTTCTGCGTGCCCAGCTCCCAGTGCCCAGCCTGGGGCCTGGCAGAGAGGATGTCCCAGTCATACCTGGGTGTGCCTGAATTTTGGGCAACAATGACTTGTGGGGTTTGATGCTGCAAAAGTAAAGAACAAACAAACAAACAAACAAACAAAGAAAAAAACAGAACAAGAGGCTGAACTGGTAACCCTGCAAGGCCTTGCAGTGGTTCTGACTATTAATACTCCCATCCCTCCCCGCAGACACCAGGAATCACCAGAGAGGCCTCTTTGCTTTCGGGGAGCTCCACTCACATCACCCCAGAGGGACAAACCACGTTGACAAGGGTCAGACCTGCCTCCTGGGGATGGAAAGTTCCCACATGGGGCCTGAGACAGACATTCTCCCCCATCCCTAAGCTCACACCACAGCCCCCCTCCCTGGCCCGGGGCCCGGGGGGTGAGGGTCGGGGCCCAGGGGGTGAGGGTCAGGCCCCTGCGTGACCTGTGGGCGGTGCCTTCCTGAATCCTTCTGACCTGAGGTTGCCTGGGTTGCTTACCCATCACTGTTACACTTTACCCCCGTCATCAACAAATACGGGTCACAGCTCGTGTTTTCTGTGAGCCAGGAATTCGGGAGTGGCTTGGTCACGTGCTTCTGGCCTTGAGGGCTGTCACTCATGAGCTCACTGTCACCAGGAGGCTTGACGAGGGCTGGAAGCCCTGCTCTCCTGGTGGCTGACTCACAGGGCTGGCCGGCGGCGGCGGCCGCCGCTGGCGGGAGGCCTCGGGGCCTCTGCACAGGCCGCTGACCCTGGAGGAAGCGGCCCCGGGGAAGCCACGATGACTCAGGCCAGGTCTCGCACTGGCATGTCTGCAATATCCTGCGGGGTCACACAGTCCTGCGTGGTGGAAGGGGCTCCCATCAGGACGGGAGAACGTGGGACCCGCCTGGGAGGCACACGGGTGATCAATTGCCGGGAACAGGGTGGAACCTCTCACTGGACGTCCACCGTCCAGTCACACCTGTGTGCGCCAGGCCCTTTGCTAGGCCTGGGCATGCAGGGACGAGGTGGGCAGAGAAAGACCTCCATCCGTTCAGAGCGTTCACTAGGTGGGCAAGCCCTCTGGGCCACGCAGGATGAATGAGCTACCAACCCTACACAGAGCCTCCTTGGCAAGGGCCTCACGTACATGGCCGATGTGCCTGAAGTCCTGGGATGAAGGGCAGCAGGGTCTAGGAGAGAGCGAGCTCCCGGCCCAGCAGCCAGGGAGGGCCCCAGGAGGAAGTGGCGTTTGCGAGCTGGCTTTGACGTCCAGGAGAACTGGGCAGGTGGGGGATAGACAGCGTCACACCGGGGCCAGGGCAGATGTGGGGCTCAGACCCACATCCCCGGAGACTCCCAGCCCCCAGCACAATGGTTCACATGCTGCGCTCTGTGCCACGGCCTGAGCTGGCCAGTGGAATCCAGCTGTGGACAAAACAGACCTCCTGGTGCTTCACAGTCTGGTCCTGAATCAGGGACAGGGCCTGGAGATGCCCTTGAGGTTGTTACTAACGGTCAGTAAAGTCGCTCGGTTCTGGCCAAGCCATGTCCAGCCATCATCTGATAGCTGTGGGCACACAACCATATCCCCATTTGACAGCTGAGGAAACTGAGGCTCAGGGCTGGAAGGGCTGGCTAAGGTCAGGGAACCAGGCTTACTCCCNCTGATCCCATGGACTATATGTAGCTTTCCAGGCTCCTTTGCCCATGGAATTCTCCAGGTACTGGAGTGGTTTGCCATTCCCTTCTTCAGGGGATGCTTCTGATCCAGGGATTGAACCTGGCTCTCCTGCACTGCAGACAGATTCTTTACAGTCTGAGCCACCAGGGAAGCCCATTATATAGGCTCGTCTCCTTAAAGATACAATATTTGAGCTGAAGCTTGAAGGATGAAATTAACCAGATATATGAAAATAAGGGAGATGAGTGTTCCAGGCAGAAAGGAGACCTAAAGGTTCTGAAGCAGGCTTAAATTTGCCAGCTGTGCTAGGATTTGAATGGGTTTTAAGGAATGGATAGAATTTAGACATCTAAGTAAAACCCAAATAAGATTGATATTGCTTTTTTTTTTTAAATTCCCACAAAGCAGCTTCCTTTTGTTTTATCAGAGTGAGTCCAATGTCTTGCTCCTCTTTGTACAGTTCTTAGTGTTCTGGAGATTTCCTTTAGGGTATCTAGCTTCTGACAATAGTGAGTAATTCCTCAGCAAATATAGAGGGAGAAAGGAGACTGCCTCTGGGACTTAAAGAGATGACTTAAAAATAAAATTGCCTAATGGGGCACATCATGCACCCAGCATATGCTCCATTGTTATAAAAGTACAAGAATATTTGTTTTCATACATTTGGTAATTCCCGCTTAAAATTATGATCCAGTTTCAACATAAATAGGTTTTGTTTTCTATATTTCTTTCTTATTTGGAAATCTCCCCAGGCTTATGAAATGTTCTAGCCTCTGATACAATAATATCAGGTAGTCACTAAACCAAAGCCTTATAACAGATTTTAAAATATTAGAAAAGCCTGAAACATTGATCTATCTCTGAAAAACCTGAATGATTTAGAAATGATACTGAAATTACTTGAGCCTGGTGGGCTACTGTATTCAGTTCCAGATAGAGTTCTAGTCTGCTTCTGAAAAATAACTGATATGAGTTTTAAAAAGCAAGTTAGTGAGAAATTGTGAAATATCTGATAAGCTGAAATGGGATGCCAAAATACAAAATTAAAAGTCAAAAGTACAGAGAGTAAGACCCTTTCAACGAAAGACATCCCTTAAGTGAACACAGTGAAAATGGGATAGAGAGAAATCATTATAGGATAGAAAACATTTCTTAATACAGCATGTTACTAAAACAAAATAGTATTTCTTATATACTCTAAACTAGCAATAGATTATTTACTTTTTTATGTCTTATATAAAGAGGTCTTTTTTTGTCATTTTAGGTTTCTGTTAAACTTTTATTCTTTTCTACTTTATATTTCTCACACCAATTCTTTTTATATTGGTTCCATAAACCAAGATATGCCTTGAGCAAGATGCCAAAGTACATGTGGGTATTCATTTTGTGTCTTTTTAATTTTAAGGTCACAACAAGGCCAAATGAGACTCGTATTGCTTTTGTCATTCATACAAAATGATTTCTTGTAGTGATTCAGTTATTTCACAGTGAACTAAATTTTTCATCAGTGCCTATTATAGTGTAAATATATTTTTTAGCCAATAGTAAATCACCAGTAACTGTAAATAAAAGCATCATAGAAGAGGAAACCGGGTAAGCAAAGGAAGTAGATATTTAAGGATTCTCCGCCCACCCCATACCACTGGCCGCTAACAAACTGAATTAATTGTATGCTTGTATCAACACATATGGAAAGTTCTAAGGCATTTCAAAGTATAAAAGTGCACAGCTTTGGTAGGTGAAAAACTCACCTTTTTACAAACAGAAAATATGTTTAATCAAGTGTTTAAGGGTGTTGTGAGAAATGCCATAAAATAGTTTTAAAATGTTCTGTGGAAGGGACAACTGATTCTGTTAGAGAAGGAAGTTGAGAAAAGGAGCTAGGACGGGGGCAGAGGGCCATACATACTCAAGGACTAGCAGGGAAGTGTGGCCACAATGGCAGATAGGAGATAGAACCTGCAGAGCAGTGCCAGCAGCGGCCTGTGATGAGCGCTAGTTGGGCAGGAATCAGGAATGCGGTGAAAGTAGGAAGTTGGCTAATCTCAGCCACTTAAAAAGAAAGAGGAATAATTATGTATGCATTTAGAAAGAAGACATCACTTTATTGAGATCTGTGCCTTAGTCCTCTAATTAGCATCTCAGGTTTCTTCTTCCTAGGAATTTAAAATGTACAACCTTCTCATCCTCCCTTGCTCATTTCTAAATTATAATTTTGAAAGAGGTTCCTCCAAATAAAGTGAGTTTTAATGTACTATTAATGATAATTATTTTTTCACAATGACTAATAGAAGACTTTATTATTATTGTTTCCCTTGGTGTGAAAAAAGGTGTTGTTCTTGTTTAAAGAATATGAAGACAACATGCCTTTGAACAGAGCTGATATTCCTTCCTTTCCAAAAGGGTATCAAGCATTGGGAGGCAGTGGACATTTTCTGGAGATGATTAGGTCTGTCATGTCTAAGGTGACTTAATTTAATAAGAGACAGAAATATTCTGCTATCTACTCAGAGAGATGCTGATTTCAACTGATTGGCTGCTGTTGGAAAATTGAAGAAACTGTTAGAGATTCAGTTTAGAAAACATATTGTTCATAATTTTTTCTTTATCAGTAAGATAAAATTAGAAGTCTAGCAATGTTATGCTTTTTACTCTGAAAAGTACAGAGAGGCCTTAGGCAGAAGTGGATTTCTGGAAATGGTAGATTTCATAAATTCGAACTAAATTGTATCAGGCATGGAGTGCTGCCAAACTCTAATTCATTAGTTCACTGCTTGGCAGAGTTCCTTTTCCTATCAACAATAAAACATACAGGTTTCTTCTGGGGATATGGAATGTTCTCACTTCCAAAGGCAGCTAGTTCTTTTATTTAATATAAAACATATACTTCTTAAAACAAGTATAGCACAAAAACATCTTTAGTTATAAGATGAAATTTGGGAGAATTTGTTTAATGTTACAATTTCATATAATTTGGGATGTGTGTTTTTAAGAAATTAAAAGGTATCTCTAAGAATCTTTTCATTCTCTCACATCACCTTGCAACAAAAGAATTTTCTTTTTAGGCACAATGAGGATACAGGAACTCTGAGTGCATCCAGGTCATTGTGCCTTAAAAATGGTTCCAGAATTGAGTGATGTTGTTTGCAGCTCTACTCTACTTGTTACCTCCTGAGGCTTTTACGAGACCTTAAAAGCCTAAAATACCAGAACTTAATGATATTTTTCTCCTTCTGATTATTGTCTGCCTTAGTTTTGATCAATTGATTAAATATAGTGAAATTTTTTCTTCCTCTAAGTTTTGAGCAAAATGCTTTCCCAGTTTCTGGAAAATAAATATTCCCCATTGTTAGTTGCTGTATGAAATGAAGTCCTCGGATCAGATGGGGTTTCTAGTTCTAACCTACAAGTGTAGGATTTTAGAATCTGTGTTTCCCCTTAGATTTTCTACCCAAGTTGGAATCATGCCTGTTTTTTTTTTCAAGCAAATCATCAAAGTAATTGCAGCTGTTGATTTACCAGAAGAACCTGACCGTTGTCCCTGGGCATTGCTCAGACACATACACCCACACCTAGCAACACATAAAGTTAAATGGCAAGTGTGAGTAAGAAACAAGGTTTTATTCCTTCACTGGATTAAATATTAACAACCCTAAAGAAGAAGTCCATTCTAAAGGAGATCAGTCCTGGGTGTTCTTTGGAAGGACTGATGCTAAAGCTGAAACTCCAATACTTTGGCCACCTCATGCGAAGAATTGACTCATTGGAAAAGACTCTGATGCTGGGAGGGATTGGGGGCAGGAGGAGAAAGGGACGACAGAGGATGAGATGGCTAGATGGCATCACTGACTCAATGGACGTGAGTTTGAGTGAACTCCAGGAGTTGGTGATGGACAGGGAGGCCTGGTGTACTGCAATTCAGGGAGTCACAAAGAGTCGGACACGACTGAGCAACTGAACTGAACTGAAAGACGAATAAAATGCTATAATATATATATACACTTGTGTGTGTGTGTTTGTGTGTGTGTGTATGTAAGATTATAAGTATATGTAAAATCTTTCCCAATGGCTCAGTGGTAAAGAATCTGCCTGCAACGCTGGAGACAGGTGATGTAGGTTTGTTCCTTAACCCACTCCAGTATTCTTGCCTGGAAATCCCATGGAAAGACAAGCCAGACAGGCTATAGTCCAAAGGGTCACAAAGAGTCAGACGCAACTGAACAGGATCATGATATATATAAGAAAACACTTTATGCGTGTATATATATGTGTGTGTGTGTGTGTGTGTTACCTGCTATGTATTGTGTTGTGATTGTGATTGGGAAACATAAAAGTGAAAAAAAAAAATCCATCTTACTTACCAGAAGTCTGTCTTTAGTAGCAGAAAAAGCATAACAACAAATGGCACTATTTCAAGATAGTACAGAGATAAAGACCATAAATGTGATAAAGATGAGGGACTCTAGATGGGGAACACTTCCTTTCTAGAAGATTGGAAAGCTTTTTGGTCTTGAAATTCATGGAAGGAATAGTTTTTAATAGAATGCACAAAGAGATCTTCAAAAAAGCAATAACCTTTTCAGTGGACTTTGAAAATGATGGAGAAGTTTCTGGATTAAATAGGTAAGGGCAAAGGACAAGACAGTGTAAAGCAAAAGTCATACATGGTGAAAGTTGAATTCAGTTTTCCCATAAATTCATTTCTGTTTATTCAGTGAACAGTGGGGATCAAGTGAAGGCCTTGAGAAGGGGAGAGTGACAGTGAAAATTGGTGAGATAAGAAGATTAATCTGATTGTAGTAAGTAAGTTGGATTAAAAGGGATTAGTTTCTAACTCTGCTTGCAAATAGTTGTGCAGTAGAAAGATACAGTCTTCCTGGAGTTCTATTAGGTGAGTGAACAGCACTGAATTCTATGATTACAGAGAGCAATACAGTACAGTCACACTTCATTTCATTGCACTTTGTTTACTATGCTTGGCAGGTACTGAACTTTTTACAAGTTGAATGTTTGTGGTAACCTTGCATAGAACAAGTCTATAGGTTCTGTTTTTCCAACAGCATTTATTCATCTTATGTCTGCGTTACATTTTGATAATTTTCATAATATTTCAAACTTTTAAATTATTGTTATATTTATTATGCTGATCTATGATTAGTGATCTTTGATGTTACCATTGTAACTGCTTTTGGGTGCCAAGAACTGTGTCTATTTGAGACTGCAAACTTAATCAACAAATACCTGTGTTCTGACTGTTACATTGACCAGCCATTTCCCAGAAGTCTCTCTAGTCTTTCACCCTCTCCTCAGGCCTGCCTATTTCCTGAAACACAGGAATGTTGAAATGAGGTCAATTAATAATTCTACAGTGTCCTCTAAGTGTTCAAATGAAAGGAAGAGTCACACAACTCTATTTTAAATCAAAAGCTAGAAATGAATTAAGCTTATTGAGGAAAGTGTGTATAGAGCCAGTTCAGTTCAGTTCAGTCGCTCAGTTGTGTCCGACTCTCTGTGACCCCATGAATCACAGCACGCCAGGCCTCCTTGTCCATCACCAACTCCCGGAGTTCACTCACACTCACGTCCATCAAGTCGGTGATGCCATCCAGCCATCTCATCCTCTGTCGTCCCTTTCTCCTCCTGCCCCCAATCCCTCCCAGCATCAGAGTCTTTTCCAATGAGTCAACACTTTGCATGATGTGGCCAAAGTACTGGAGCTTCAGCTTTAGCATCATTCCTTCCAAAGAAATCCCAGAGCTGATCTCCTTCAGAATGGACTGGTTGGATCTCCTTGCAGTCCAAGGGACTCTCNCCATCTCATCCTCTGTCGTCCCTTTCTCCTCCTGCCCCCAATCCCTCCCAGCATCAGAGTCTTTTCCAATGAGTCAACTCTTTGCATGATGTGGCCAAAGTACTGGAGCTTCAGCTTTAGCATCATTCCTTCCAAAGAAATCCCAGAGCTGATCTCCTTCAGAATGGACTGGTTGGATCTCCTTGCAGTTCAAGGGACTCTCAAGAGTCTTCTCCAACACCACAGTTCAAAAGTATCAATTCTTCAGTGCTCAGCCTTCTTCACAGTCCAACTTGCACATCCATACATGATTACTGGAAAAACCATAGCCTTGACTAGATGGACCTTTGTTGGCAAAGTAATGTCTCTGCTTTTGAATATGCTATCTAGGTTGCTCATAACTTTTCTTCCAAGGAGTAAGCGTCTTTTAATGTCATGGCTGCAATCATCATCTGCAGTGATTTTGGAGCCCCCAAAAATAAAGTCTGACACTGTTTGCACTGTTTCCCCATCTATTTCCCATGAAGTGATGGGATCGGATGCAAGGCAGGCTAAAAACTTGGCCTCTTATGCCAGTTAGCCATGCTCTGAATGCAAAGGAAAAAGTCCTGAAAGGAATTAAAAGTTCTACTTCAGTAAACTGTACAAGGTAAGAAAGTGAAACAGCTTTATTACTGATATGAAGAAAATTTTAATGGTCCAGTTAGAAGAGCCCCATCATTCCTTTAAGTCAAAACCTAATCCAGAGCAAGGTCCTAACTCTCTTCAATTCTATGATGGCTGAGAGAGATGAAACTGCAGAAGCAAAGTTTGAAGCTAGTAGAGGTTGATTCATTAGATTTAAAGAAAGAAGTCCTCTCTATAGCATAAAATTTCAAAATGAGGCAGCAAAGCCTGATGTAAAAGGTGCAGCAAGTTATGTAGGAGACCTAGCTAAGATAATTCATGGAGTGCCTACACTAAATAATAGACTTTCAATGCACTGTTGAGATGACAACAAAGGGTTTGAAATATTATATAAACCTTGTTAATAAAGCAAAAACATGGATTGAGAGAATATGCTCCAATTCTGAAAGAAAGTATACTGTAGGTAAAATGCCATCAAACAGCATTGCATGCTATAGAGAAATCATTGGGGAATGGAGGAGTCAATTGATGTGGTAAACTTCATTGTTTTCTTCCTTTCTAAGAAACTGCCACAGCCACAGCAGCATTCAGCAGCCATCATGCTTATCAGCCAGTAGCCATCAATATCCAGGCAAATTACTATGATTCTCTGAAGGTTCAGATGAGTATTGGCATTTTTAGCAATATTTTTAAATTGAAATACATACACTTTTTAGACACAGTGCTATTACATACTTAATAGACTCCAGTATAGTGTAAACCTTTATTTTGNTCAGCAGCCATCATGCTTATCAGCCAGTAGCCATCAATATCCAGGCAAATTACTATGATTCTCTGAAGGTTCAGATGAGTATTGGCATTTTTAGCAATATTTTTAAATTGAAATACATACACTTTTTAGACACAGTGCTATTACATACTTAATAGACTCCAGTATAGTGTAAACCTTTATTTTGGGGGGCTCCAAAATCACTGCAGACAGTGACTGCAGCCATGAAATTAAAAGATATTTGCTCCTTGGAAGAAAAGTTATGACCAACCTAAACAGCATATTAAAAAGCAGTGACATTACTTTACCAAAAAGGTTCCATCTAGTCAAATCTATGGTTTTTCTAGTAGTCATTTATGAATGTGAGAGTTGGATTATGAAGAAAGCTGAGCACCAAAGAATTGGTGTTTTGAATTGTGGTGTTGGAGAATACTCTTGAGAGCCCCTTGGACTGCAAGGAGATCCAACCAGTCAATCTTAAAGGAAATCAGTCCTGAATATTCACTGGGAGGACTGATGCTGAAGCTGAAGCTTCAATATTTTGGCTACCTGATGCNATTGTGGTGTTGGAGAATACTCTTGAGAGCCCCTTGGACTGCAAGGAGATCCAACCAGTCAATCTTAAAGGAAATCAGTCCTGAATATTCACTGGGAGGACTGATGCTGAAGCTGAAGCTTCAATATTTTGGCTACCTGATGCAAAGAACTGACTCATTGGAAAAGATGCTGATGCTGGGAAAGATTGAAGGCGGGAGGAGACGGGGATGACAGAGGCTGAGATGGTTGGATGGCATCACTGGCGCGATGGACATGAGTTTGAGTAGGCTGCAGAAGTTGATGATGGACAGGGAAGCCTGGTGTGCAGCAGTCCATGGGGTCGAAAAGAGTTGGACACAACTGAGCTACTAAACTTAACTGATAGTGTAAACATAACTTTTATATGCACTGGGAAAACAAAATAAATTAATATGACTTGTTTTATTGCAATATTTCTTTTATTGTGACAGTCTGGAAATGAATCTGTGACATCTCTGATGCATGCTCTGTGCTCAATTGTGTTCAACTCTTTTCGACCGCATGGACTTTAGTCCACCCAGGTTCTTCTGTCCATGGATTTCCCAGGCTAGAATACTGGAGCAGGTTGCCATTTCTTTCTCCAGGGGATCTTCTCAACCTAGGGATTGAACCCACGTCTCCTGCATCTCCTGCATTGGCAGGTGGATTCGTTTATCACTGAGCCACCTGGGAAACCCACTGCCTGTACTAGTTACTCTGTTTTCTAGTGTGTGACTGTTGTTGCTATAAATAAAAAACATAGAGCATGTTGTAGTATAGTACATATTTATTGAAAAATATCCACGTGTTAGTAGACCCTTAAACTTCAAACCGATGTTTACCAAGGGTCACCTGTAATTGTAAATGGTTCTCTATTTACAGACTAGTGTTTTCATTCGTCAATATAATGAAAAGCACTTATTTCTGCTGTATTATGTTTAAGAATAGCATGACTTAAATAATACTTACTGATTTAGCAAACCAAGGGGATGGTTAGGGCCG
>SJYA01017692.1:0-18600 GCA_006410615.1 Neotragus moschatus
GGTGCTATGGTGAAGGGTTGACTAGATTCTGACCTCCATCAGATGACCCACATGCTAAAACTGAGCACAGACCAGCAACTAGTGGTTGACTATTGCATTAACTTCTTTAAAAATTGAGGTATATGCTTCCTTATGTGAAAAAAAAAATTGAGGTATAGTTGATTTACAGTATTGTCATTTTGTTTTATATTTTTATTTTTTTTTTCATTTTGTTTTTTAAAGGCAACCACACAAGAAGGAGTGAAGTAGATTAAGCTATTGTGGAGAGTTTTAGTTCTTTTTCTGGCTGCCTAGTATATCATTGTATGTATACACACACACACACACACACACATATAAATATTGATATGACATCTTCTTTATCCACTCATCTGACTTTCTTTTTTAAAAATTGTTTATTTATATTCCTTTTGGCTGCGTTGGGTCTTCCTCGTTGCACGTGGGCTTTTTCTAGTTTTAGCAAGTAGGGGCTGCTCTCTAGTTGTGGTGAACCAGCTTCTCACTGTGGGGTTTTTCTTGTTGCAGAGCATGGTTTCTAGCTGCAAGGGCTTCAGTATTTGCAGGANTTTATCCACTCATCTGACTTTCTTTTTTAAAAATTGTTTATTTATATTCCTTTTGGCTGCGTTGGGTCTTCCTCGTTGCACGTGGGCTTTTTCTAGTTTTAGCAAGTAGGGGCTGCTCTCTAGTTGTGGTGAACCAGCTTCTCACTGTGGGGTTTTTCTTGTTGCAGAGCATGGTTTCTAGCTGCAAGGGCTTCAGTATTTGCAGGATGTGGGTTCAGTAGCTGTGGTTCACAGGCTTAGTTTCCCCATGGGATGTAGGATCTTCCCGGACTAGCCATCATATATCTGTGTGCCCTGCATTGGCAGGTGAATGGACCACCAGGGAAGGCCTATCCCTTCGTCTGTTGATGGATACTTAGGTTGCTTCCATTTGCTGGCAATTGTGAATAATGCTGCTATGAACGTTGAAGGGCATGTGTCTTTTCAAATTAGTGCTTTTTTTTAATTGGATATATACCCAGGAGTGGACTTGCTGGGTCAGATGGTAGTTCTGTTTTTAGTTTTTGGAGAAACCTCCATATTGTGTTTTATAGTGTTTGCACAAGTTTACATTCCCAACAGCAGTGTATGAGAGTCCCCATTTGTCCAAATCTGCCTTCTTCTCTCCTGGATTTGTCTTCATACGTGGTACTGGAACTAATCCATCTTCCCAAGGTATGTCTCAATAACTGGCAAGTAGGTTTATGGTATTGGGGCATTATGTTAGCTCCCCATTACAGAGTCAAGAGATCCATGTTAGCAGGATACCAAGACAGCTGGTGGCAAAGTCTTTGGGAATCTTGGTTCCTAGCCCAAGGGTATGTGTAAACAGAAATATACTTAGAAATCTTTAAGCCACCATTGCTCAAATAGCTGAGGAAACCACAGAAAGAATTGTAGCACAACAGATATACCTAAAATCCTCAGCCAAAGTGGGTTTTAGAGAATAGAATTGCCCTAGATTTTCTACTGGCCAAACAAGAAGGCATTGTGCTATTACTCACATGACTTCTTTGATTTACATTACTACCTCAGAAGACATTGAGACACACATAGAAACAATTTTCCAAGGGGCAAAATGGTTGCAAAATGTAACACCATCTGACCCTTTCAGTGACCTGATTAGTTGGTTCCCCTTGGGACTAGGCCAAAGTTCCACACGGCTTCACAGATGATTATTGTTTTAATGTTATTATCCTTTCCCTGGCTATCAAGTCACTCATGACGCATATCCCCACCTGCTTAAAGTCTGCTGCCAAAACCGCACATACAAGTGATTGTACAGGAAACCGGGATGATGGCTCAAATGTATAATCTATAAAATGGCTTCCCATGTGGGTCCGTGGTCAAGAATCCACCTGCCAATGCAGGAGACGTGTGTTTGATCGCTGGGTTGGGAAGATCCCCTGGAGAAGGGAACGGCAACCCACTCCGGTGTTCTTGCCTGGAGAATCCCACGGACAGAGGAACCTGGCGGGCTACAGTCCATGTTGCAAAGAGTCAGACACAACTGAGTGACTGTGCCCACACCCACACCCACCCACATCTATAAAACATTTCCCCATCAGCATATACACGTTTACTGCATTTTAATTAATATACCCAATTCTAAAGTTCTATACATTTGTACTGTTTTAATACAAATACTTTACAGACGCACGTTTATGAATATTAATACTGGTATGAATATTAATTACATATAGATTGAATATAAAGATATATACATATTTACAGATATAAGTTTCTTTGTTGTGTTTTGCAAATACTGCATTTTTTACTTTTTTGCCATTGAAGCTTTGTGGCAACCTTGAGTCATCAGATGAGGGTCAGCATTTCTTAGCAATAACATCTTTAAAAATAAGGTCTATACATTGTTTAATTAAAGGCAGTGCTATAGCACACTGGACAGACTACAGTGTAGTATAAAATAACTTATATGCACTGGAAAAACAAATAATTATGTGACTCTCTTTATTGCTAAGTCTCCTTATTGCAGCGGTTTGGAACCAAATCTCCAAGGTATGTCTACATTTACTCTCCACTCTGGGTCATATAGTTTAACTCTTACAGAAAGTGCATCATTTTTCTTTGCTGGAAAATTGTCCACACTCTGGTTTTGGCTAATAATGCTTTTGGCTGAAACTCTTAGGTCTTCTATGAACTAGCAGTCGATCTAGAAGCTTGAGTACTTTCTCATTCAGCTTCTCATCAAGACTCTTTCATGGACAGTGTCTGTGTTGCCTGTTACAGCACGCTGTGTAGAACGGGATATCTGGTTGTCCCCCGGCGGTAAGGCAAGAACAGCAGTCAGGTGATGTCAGCCTCCTCCACCAGAGTTTTACTCAAAAGAATCAGTCTCCATGGACTGCTTTCTCAGCCTGTTATCCCAGAACTTGTAAGATCCTGTATGTCCCAATTCTGTCCATCCGCATCTGTTCTTAAATTGATCTCAGAGCTTGTCCTCAATATCTTGGCCTCCACCCCTCGGTCACTCTGCACCAGCTGCTCATTCCGGCCACCAGTCCTCTACTTCACTGTTACCAATGTCTTCAACGCCCGCAAGCCCAATTTAAACATGGATTCTGCAGCAGCACCTGTTAATCTTGTCTCTCCAATTTCACTTCCTTTCAGGTCTATGCAACTGTAGCCATTTATCAACCAACCATTACTTCCCACCCACTCCCCTCTCCTCTGGCAAAGTAGGAGTGTTTTTTCAATAAAGAACTTTTCCCCATCAACTCTGTTATGTAACTCTAAGAGTATGTGACTGGCTTCGCTGGTGGCTAAGTCAGTTAAGAATCCACCTGCAATGCAGGAGCCATGAGTTCGATCCTTGGGGCAGGAAAATTCCTTGAAGGTGGAAATGGCAACCCACTCCAGTATTATTGCCTTGAAGAATCCCCATGAACAGAGAAGCCTGGTGGGCTACAGTCCATGAGGTCACACAAGTCCAATGCGACTTAGCAACTAAACCACTACACTACACTATAACTCAATAAAGTTGGGGAAAGAGATACAAATGACCATTTCCTTTTATTGGTATGAAATGATCTAATTTATAAGTAATTATTCTCTTTTTCTTAAAGTCTACTTTGTTTGGTATTGGCATAGCTACCTTGGCTTATACTGCTTGCACAATATATCTGTTCCCTTGCTTTTACTTCCGACCTGTTTGTATCTTAATACATAAAGGGTAACTCTTGACAAAATGTGTAAGCTGCCTGTATTTCCTTTCCAAGTTTCAATCTCTGTGTTCTTGCTGAAATGAGGCATAGGAACGTGCTTCTTATGTGAAGGTTAACATTTTATTTCCTCCTCTAGTTGCTGGTTATACTGGTATACTTTCTTTGTGAAAATTCATCCTGTTGCTCACTAACAAGGCATGCGCTTTTCTAGATGTGTGTATATTATGCTTATGTATTATATTATGCATGTATATTAAGCATATATTATGCTTTTAAAAGCTTGCTTAAAAACTGTAAAACATTCAAGTCATTTTGTCCACTGGCAATAAATACACAGCAGCAAATGCATTTCACCTTCACAGGCCATAGAGACTCAGTGTCTCTTGAGCCAGCAGATCCTCCAGGGCATGGAGGGATTCCACACAGCATCTGCTTCCTGTGGCTAAAATGATTCAAGACCTGGTACATTTTTATCAAGAGTCTGGGAGGTGGAGGCTGGTGGCTGTGGCTCAGCGTTTTCCTCCAAGCTGTGTCGGATCCCATACCCAAAGTATATGGCAAATCCTACGAGGGAAATGAGACAATGAGAGGGGAAAAGTAGGTGCTCTCCCCACTTACAAGTGCCCAACAGTGCTCCCATCGTGGCCAAGAAAGTTTGGGGGAGTTCAATTTGGGTTCAGTCACTCAAGTGGACTCTTTATCCCAGAAAGTCACTTACCAATCAGCATCCAGATGCCAAACTGGGCCCAGGCCCCAGAGGTCATCTGCATCATCAGATAAATGTTCAGAACGATGCTCACCAGCGGGAGGACAGGCAGAGCAGGGACCTGCGGGCAGAGTCAGTTCATCCCTGAACACACCACAGACATCTGAAAGGGTGACCCTACCCCACGGCTGTGGGGACACTCCAGTCCTACTCAGGCTGTGCATTCAGTGCTTACTGGGATTGTGTATGTAAAGCACTGAGTGTGGATCAGGAAAGGGTCTGTTTGTTTTAGCAACTTTGCTTCTTCCCTGGTCCAGCAAAGGATGTTTAGGCCATGAAGCATGCAGATTTCATTCACTCGAGGTGGATAGTTGGGCACATAAGGTCACTTACCTTAAAGTGAAGGGGAGCACGGCTCTGGGGCTGCCTCCAGATGATGACTGTGACCGCAGTGATGAGCAGCAGCAGCAGCACGGCCACTGTTGTGAGCCCGGGGTCTCCAGAGAACACCTGGCTGGGCCACTGGGCCAGGACCAGGCTCAGGATGGTCAGCAGGAGAACTGCAAGGGTCAAGAAGGAGAACAGGCTGGACCCAGAAGACAAAGAGGTCAGGACCTGGGGTCACACCCCTCCCCAGGCTGCCCACCTCAGGAAGGGCCATCGTATCTCCAAGATTCCTCCTCAGCTGACAAAGACACAGAATCCCACTCTAATTTGTCACTTTCAGAGTATAACCAAAGAGAAGTCCCANAAGGAGAACAGGCTGGACCCAGAAGACAAAGAGGTCAGGACCTGGGGTCACACCCCTCCCCAGGCTGCCCACCTCAGGAAGGGCCATCGTATCTCCAAGATTCCTCCTCAGCTGACAAAGACACAGAATCCCACTCTAATTTGTCACTTTCAGAGTATAACCAAAGAGAAGTCCCACTGCTCACCAAGCAGGAAGGCACATCCATAGACAATCTGGCCAGATTTCCGGGTGGGGATGGTGTTGGTAGGGTCACACAGACTCTTCAGAATGTTTGAGGTTCCTCCTTCAAGTACAGATTCCAAAGGACTTCCTTCAATATCAGGCTTCATCTCCATTTTCTCCTCTGTTTTCTCCTGCTTGCTTAAATTCTGATCTTGCTGGTACCTCAATTAGAGATATTAAAGCAATATTAACAGCAGCCCCTATTCAGCCAACATCACACAGCCTATTTTACATCAGTCTTGCATTAAGCAGAGCAGGACATTTAGAAGACAGCACGAAGACAGAAGATTACCTCCCCATCAATCCCCATGAGTCCATGGCCCCCAGTCAAGATGCAGTGGAGTCTCACCTGAGGACAAGACCAGAAAGAGCCACTAGGGAGTAAACAAGCAGGGTCCCGACTGACACAAGGTCCACAAGATCTCTGAACTCAAAAAGTAATGCCATGATCCCTAGAATGAGGGCAGGAGCAAGGTGGGGGCAAGAGTGAGAAACCACTGGACATATGCAAGATAAGGAAGTTGACCAAAGATGGAGTGGGTTTTGTTTACTCACCTGCAAGGCTCCCAGAAGCCATGATGGCCATGATGGGGGTGCCTGTGCGATCATGGATCCAGGCAAGCCTCCGGAAAAGGAGCCCGTCCTCTGCCATTGCACAGATCAGCCGAGGCATGGTGAACATGATACCCAGGAGGCTGGGAGAGGAAATGGGGACACGTGTGAGGACGTGAAGAAGCAGGAGAGACCAGGGCATCTGCTCCCTAGTCTACATGGGGCAAGGTGTCCTTCCTTCTTGTCTCTCAATCCCAAGGGCTGGGATACTGGAGCATCTGACAGTAGANTTATCAATGGGAAACTCATGTTGCTCTCATGCTTTAGTTATTGTGGAACATGCTGTGAGCAGGGATTTGCAAATACCTCTTCCAAGAGTGTGCATTCAACCCTTCTGCGTACATCATCAAAAGTAGAATCACTGACTCAAACAGTCATAAGATTTTTACCTACTTGTGATGGAGAAGATGTTCACATATTGAAATATGGGGACATCGTTTTGACTTATAATACGTGATTCAGCCTAAACTTTGTGTGAACTAAACCCTCACAGAACGTCTTCTTTAACAAGTGAGGTAAAGAGCGTCTGTTTTGAAGATAAGGGTGAGTAACTCCCTCCTCATGGCGTGAGTGTTGGCACTCTCTGGGGAGATAAGGTTTGCTTCCCAGCCACCAGGGAGCTGCTGGCTTGCTTTCTGTATGAAGTCTGCCTCTTCTGAAACCTTGAAGGAATACACCCTGCCCTGTTGCTGTGTGTCCTGTGCTTGGGTGAGGTAGAGACCGCGCTGGGCCCCGCGCTTCAGCAGAGCGGCTCCTCGGAGCTCTCGGGACACTGTCTCCCTTGCTGCAGGCCTCAGTTTGGCTCAGAGAAAACTCTCTCCTCTTTCGGTTTTGTACTGCTCATTTATCATTTCTGTGCACACTTGAGATCAAGGCCCTTGAGAAATACGAGCTGGAAGACTTGCGATCCCACTCAACCCTGCTCCCTCCCAGTCCTCTTACCTGGCTCGACTCCCCACAGTCTGCACCCGACCCGAGACACCCCAGTGTGGGGACCCTCAAGCTCAGCGGTGCCCCAACCAGGAGAAGGCAGCTTAACGTCTCTGATGTGAATTCAAGCCACACAAACATTGAACAAGCTCTGTGCTTTGTTGAGTCTTGAACATTTGATGGGACAGGATAAAGGGGATGTGACTTGGTCTTCCTCAAGGAGTTCTGTTGCTGGGAGAGCCGAGCACAGAGACAGAGAAGTGATACTTGACGTGAGAGGTCACGAGCTCTGCTCCTCACGAAGGAAAACCTGGGAGCAGGGAGTGGAGCGGCGAGGGGGTGATGGTGCTATGGTGAAGGGTTGACTAGATTCTGACCTCCATCAGATGACCCACATGCTAAAACTGAGCACAGACCAGCAACTAGTGGTTGACTATTGCATTAACTTCTTTAAAAATTGAGGTATATGCTTCCTTATGTGAAAAAAAAAATTGAGGTATAGTTGATTTACAGTATTGTCATTTTGTTTTATATTTTTATTTTTTTTTTCATTTTGTTTTTTAAAGGCAACCACACAAGAAGGAGTGAAGTAGATTAAGCTATTGTGGAGAGTTTTAGTTCTTTTTCTGGCTGCCTAGTATATCATTGTATGTATACACACACACACACACACACACATATAAATATTGATATGACATCTTCTTTATCCACTCATCTGACTTTCTTTTTTAAAAATTGTTTATTTATATTCCTTTTGGCTGCGTTGGGTCTTCCTCGTTGCACGTGGGCTTTTTCTAGTTTTAGCAAGTAGGGGCTGCTCTCTAGTTGTGGTGAACCAGCTTCTCACTGTGGGGTTTTTCTTGTTGCAGAGCATGGTTTCTAGCTGCAAGGGCTTCAGTATTTGCAGGATGTGGGTTCAGTAGCTGTGGTTCACAGGCTTAGTTTCCCCATGGGATGTAGGATCTTCCCGGACTAGCCATCATATATCTGTGTGCCCTGCATTGGCAGGTGAATGGACCACCAGGGAAGGCCTATCCCTTCGTCTGTTGATGGATACTTAGGTTGCTTCCATTTGCTGGCAATTGTGAATAATGCTGCTATGAACATTGAAGGGCATGTGTCTTTTCAAATTAGTGCTTTTTTTTAATTGGATATATACCCAGGAGTGGACTTGCTGGGTCAGATGGTAGTTCTGTTTTTAGTTTTTGGAGAAACCTCCATATTGTGTTTTATAGTGTTTGCACAAGTTTACATTCCCAACAGCAGTGTATGAGAGTCCCCATTTGTCCAAATCTGCCTTCTTCTCTCCTGGATTTGTCTTCATACGTGGTACTGGAACTAATCCATCTTCCCAAGGTATGTCTCAATAACTGGCAAGTAGGTTTATGGTATTGGGGCATTATGTTAGCTCCCCATTACAGAGTCAAGAGATCCATGTTAGCAGGATACCAAGACAGCTGGTGGCAAAGTCTTTGGGAATCTTGGTTCCTAGCCCAAGGGTATGTGTAAACAGAAATATACTTAGAAATCTTTAAGCCACCATTGCTCAAATAGCTGAGGAAACCACAGAAAGAATTGTAGCACAACAGATATACCTAAAATCCTCAGCCAAAGTGGGTTTTAGAGAATAGAATTGCCCTAGATTTTCTACTGGCCAAACAAGAAGGCATTGTGCTATTACTCACATGACTTCTTTGATTTACATTACTACCTCAGAAGACATTGAGACACACATAGAAACAATTTTCCAAGGGGCAAAATGGTTGCAAAATGTAACACAGACTGACCCTTTCAGTGACCTGATTAGTTGGTTCCCCTTGGGACTAGGCCAAAGTTCCACACGGCTTCACAGATGATTATTGTTTTAATGTATAATTAAATATATTAAAGGTATTTAATGTATAATGTATATTAAAGGTATTAAAGGTATTTAATGTATAATTAAATACATTAAAGGTATTAAAGGATAATACCTTTCCCTGGCTATCAAGTTACTCATGACGCATATCCCCACCTGCTTAAAGTCTGCTGCCAAAACCGCACATACAAGTGATTGTACAGGAAATCCGGATGATGGATCAAATGTATAATCTATAAAATGGCTTCCCATGTGGGTCCGTGGTCAAGAATCCACTTGCCAATGCAGGAGACGTGTGTTTGATTGCTGGGTTGGGAAGATCCCCTGGAGAAGGGAACGGCAACCTACTCTGGTGTTCTTGCCTGGAGAATCCCACGGACAGAGGAACCTGGCAGGCTACAGTCCATGTTGCAAAGAGTCAGACACAACTGAGTGACTGTGCCCACACCCACACCCACCCACATCTATAAAACATTTCCCCATCAGCATATACAAGTTTACTGCATTTTAATTAACATACCCAATTCTAAAGTTCTATACATTTGTACTGTTTTAATACAAATACTTTACATAGACACACCTTTATGAATATTAATACTGATATGAATATTAATTACATATAAATTGAATATAAAGATATATACATATTTACAGATATAAGTTTCTTTGTTGTGTTTTGCAAATACTGCATTTTTTACTTTTTTGCCATTGAAGCTTTGTGGCAACCTTGAGTCATCAGATGATGGTCAGCATTTCTTAGCAATAACATCTTTAAAAATAAGGTCTATACATTGTTTAATTAAAGGCAGTGCTATAGCACACTGACAGACTACAGTGTAGTATAAAATAACTTATATGCACTGGAAAAACAAATAATTATGTGACTCTCTTTATTGCTAAGTCTCCTTATTGCAGCGGTTTGGAACCAAATCTCCAAGGTATGTCTACATTTACTCTCCACTCTGGGTCATATAGTTTAACTCTTATAGAAAGTGCATCATTTTTCCTTGCTGGAAAATTGTCCACACTCTGGTTTTGGCTAATAATGCTTCTGGCTGAAACTCTTAGGTCTTCTATGAACTAGCAGTCGATCTAGAAGCTTGAGTACTTTCTGATTCAGCTTCTCATCAAGACTCTTTCATGGACAGTGTCTGTGTTGCCTGTTACAGCACGCTGGGTAGCATGGGATATCTGGTTGTCCCCCGGCGGTAAGGCAAGAACAGCAGTCAGGTGATGTCAGCCTCCTCCACCAGAGTTTTACTCAAAAGAATCAGTCTCCACGGACTGCTTTCTCAGCCTGTTATCCCAGAACTTGTAAGATCCTGTATGTCCCAATTCTGTCCATCCGCATCTGTTCTTAAATTGATCTCAGAGCTTGTCCTCAACNTCAGGTGATGTCAGCCTCCTCCACCAGAGTTTTACTCAAAAGAATCAGTCTCCACGGACTGCTTTCTCAGCCTGTTATCCCAGAACTTGTAAGATCCTGTATGTCCCAATTCTGTCCATCCGCATCTGTTCTTAAATTGATCTCAGAGCTTGTCCTCAACATCTTGGCCTCCACCCCTCGGTCACTCTGCACCAGCTGCTCATTCCGGCCACCAGTCCTCTACTTCACTGTTACCAATGTCTTCAACGCCCAAAAGTCCAATTTAAACATGGATTCTGCAGCAGCACCTGTTAATCTTGTCTTTCCAATTTCACTTCCTTTCAGGTCTATGCAACTGTAGCCATTTATCAGCCAACCATTACTTCCCACCCACTCCCCTCTCCTCTGGCAAAGTAGGAGTATTTTTTCAATAAAGAACTTTTCCCCATCAACTCTGTTATGTAACTCTAAGAGTATGTGACTGGCTTCGCTGGTGGCTAAGTCAGTTAAGAATCCACCTGCAATGCAGGAGCCATGAGTTCGATCCTGGGTCGGGGAAGATTCCTTGGAGAAGGAAATGGTAATCCACTCCAGTATTCTTGCCTGGAGAATCCCATGGACAGAGGAGCCTGGTGGGCTACAGTCCATGGAGTCACAAAGAGTTGGACATGACTTAGCAACTAAACCACCACCACTACACTATAACTCAATAAAGTTGGGGAAGGATAAAAATGACCGTTTTGCTTTATCATTATGAAATGATCCAATTTATCAGTGAGTATTCTCTTTTTCTTAAAGTCTACTTTGTTTGATATTAACATAGCTGCCTTGGCTTGCTACCATTACGTTTGCACATTTTATCTGTTCCCTTTCTGTTACTTCCAACCTGTTTATATGCTAATACGTAAAGTGTAACTCTTGACAAAATATGTAGTTATGTGTGTTTCCTTTCAAAATTTCAATCTCCGTGTTTTTGCTGGAATTAGGTAAAAGAAGGTGCCTCGTATGTGCATATTAATATTTTATTTCTTCCTCTAGTTGCTGGTGATGTTGTTGTCCTTTATTTGTGAAAAACCATCTTGTTGCTCACTTCTGATGCATGCAATTTTCTATATGAATAGAGGGAAAGCCTCAGTCATGTCCGACTCTTTGGAACCCCATTGACTGTCCATGGAATTCTCCAGGCCAGAATACTGGAGTGGGTAGCCTTTCTCTTCTCCAGGGAATCTTCCCAACCCAGGGGTTGAACCAAGGTCTCCCACATTGCAGGCGGATTCTTTACCAGCTGAGCCACAAGAATACTGTGGAAGCCCAAGCATACTGGAGTGGGTAGCCTATCCCTTCTCCAGTGGATCTTCCTAACACAGGAATCCATATGAATATTATGCTTAAAAAAAATTTGCTTACAAATTGAAAAGCATCAAAGTCATTTTGTCCACTGGCAAAAATATGCAGCTGTAAATGCTTTCCACCTTCATACTCCATCGAGGCTAAAGTGTCTCTTGAACCAGCAGGTCCTCCAGTGCATGGAGTGGCTCCACATAGCATCTCTTTCCTGTGGTTAAGATGCTTCAGGACCTGATATGTTTTTGTCAAGTCCGGGAGGTGGAGGCTGGTGGCTGTTGATGAGTGCTCCCTGCCAGGCTGTGTCAGATTCCATATCCAAAGTATATGAGAAATCCTAGTAGAGAAATGAGACAGTGAGAAGGAAAAGTAGGTTCTCTCCTCACCTACAGAGGCCCAAGAAGTCTCCTATTAAGACAGTTTGGGGGAGTTCAGCTTGGGTTCAGTCACTCAAGTGGAGTCTTTATCCCAGAAAACCACTTACCAATCACATTCCAGACACCAAATAGGGCCCAGGTCCCAGAGGTCGTCTGTATCATCAGGTAGACGTTCACAAAGATGCTGAGCAGTGGGAGGACAGGCAGAGCAGGGGCCTGTGGGCAGAGTCAGTTCATCCCTGAGCACAGCCCAGACATCGGAAAGGGAGACCCTGCCCTACATGGGTGGGACACATTCAGTCCAGTTCAGGCTGTGTGTTCAGTGCCTGCCGAGACTGTATGTGTGAAGAGCTGACTGTGGCTCAGGGAAGGGTCCATTTGTTTTAGCAAATCTCCTTCTTCCTTTGTCCAGCAAAGATGTTTAGACCTCAAAGCATGCAGACTTCATTCACTCAAGGTGGACAATTTGGACATGTAAGGTCACCTGCCTTGAAGTAAAGAGGACTGGTGTCCTGAGGCTGCCTCCAGATGATGAGCGTGACCCCAGTGATGGGCAGCAGCAGCAGCACGGCCACTGTTGTGAGCCTGGGGTCTCCAGAGAACACCTGGCTGGGCCACCGGGCTAGGATCAGGCTCAGGATGGTCAGCAGGAGAACTGCAAGGGTCAAGAAGGAGAACAGGCTGGACCCAGAAGAGAAAGACGTCAGGACCTCGGGTCACACCCCTCCCTGAAACCACCAGCATCAGGAAGGGCCATGATATCTCCCAGACTCCTTAACTGACAAAATACACACTCTCACACCATCCTGTCAATTTCAGAACACGAACAAAGGGAAACCCCACTGCTCACCAAGCAGGAAGGCACATCCATAGACAATCTGGCCAGATTTCTGGGTGGGGGTGGTGCTGGGCGGGAACCACAGGCTCTTCAGAATCCTTGAGATTCCTGCTTCAGGTACGGATTCCAAAGGACNACCATCCTGTCAATTTCAGAACACGAACAAAGGGAAACCCCACTGCTCACCAAGCAGGAAGGCACATCCATAGACAATCTGGCCAGATTTCTGGGTGGGGGTGGTGCTGGGCGGGAACCACAGGCTCTTCAGAATCCTTGAGATTCCTGCTTCAGGTACGGATTCCAAAGGACTTACTTCATGTTCAGAAATCTCAATTTCATTGTCTGTTTTCTCTCTCTTGCTTAAATTCTCATCTGGCTGGTACCTGAATTAGAGGCATTGTAGTAATATTAACAGCAGCCCCTATACTCATCCAACAACAATCTAGTCTATCCGTTTCCTTAGTTAAGCAGAGCAGGACTTTAGAAGCCAGCATGAATGCAGGAGAGGTTTACGTCCCCACCAGTCCTCAGGAGTCCAAGGCCCCAGGTCAAGGTGTGGTGGAGTCTCACCTGAGGACAAGAATAGAAAAAGCCACCAGGGAGTAAACAAGCAGGATCACTATTGACACGAGGTCCACAAGGTCACCGAACTCAAAGAGTAATGCCAAGATTGCTAGAATGAGGGTAAAACAAGGTGAGGTGGGAGTGGGAAATTATTGGAAATATGCAAGTTAAAGAAGTTCATCAAAGAAGGTGTGGGTTCTTTTTATCCACCTGCAAGGTTTCCAGAAGCCATGATGGCCATGATGCGGGTGCGTGAGCGGGTGTGGATCCAGGTTAGTCCCTGGAAAAGGAGCCCATCCTCTGCCATTTCATAGATTACCTGAGGTGAGGTGAACATGGTGCCCAGGAGGCTGGAAGAGAAAACGGGGAGATGGGTGAGGACGCGCAGAAGCAGGAGAGATGGGGGCATCCGCTTCCTAGTCTACATGGAGTAAGGTGTCTTGCTATCTTGTCTCCTGGTCCCAGGGATGGGACCCTGAGCATCTGACATAGACAGAAAACCATGACACTGACCTGGATGTAAGAGCACAGAATGTGCCAACAACTATGACGTATCTGGCAGGGCCCCACCCGATGTGGAGAAAAGCCTGTGACAAGGGGCTTGCAGGATCAATCAGGTAGTAGGGCACCATGAGGGTGAGTGCTGCCGAGACACCAAAATACAGCACAAAGCAGATAAAAATCGTGATCATGATGCTCACAGGGATGGACCGCTGAGGATTTAGGGCTTCTTCCCCTGCCGGAAGCATGGAAATAGTGAGTCAGGGAGATACACTGGGTAATATCACAACATCAAATCCCTTTCCCCATGTCCCAAAGCAGAATAATCTTCTCCCAACCCTTTGCCCAAGAACAGCCCAAAGTGTGTCCAACCCCCTGATGGGACGGACACACAATGACCATGTTACCTCTAGTGGCAATGAAATCAAAACCATGATATGCATAGAAACATCTTGTTGCTCCATGGAGAATCCCTTCAAAATCAAAGGGCATAAATCCTCCAGATCCCAGAGGGCCCAAGCTATGGTGAGAGAAGGAATGAGGAAGATTGTGGGTGAAGTGTGCTCAGCCATCTCTCCTGGGACCCTCCCTTAATATCACAAGTCCCAGGATCCAGGACCCCTATCGCCTGGATCCATCAGCCCAGATCTCTTTATTTTCCTGTCCATATTCCCAGCTCTGCACCATAGACCATGCATTACTATAACAAAGAGCATCCTCCTAACCTATAAATGTCCCCAGATCCAACTGTGTTCAGTTTGTAGTCTTGTTCTGTGAGCTTCCAATTGTGCAGGTCTCCCTTAATGAAACCAGAGAGGATGAAGAAGCTGAGAACCAAAATGTTGATGCCCATGAACACTTTGTTAACCAGGGTTGACTCACGAGCTCCCAGAGCCAGTACACCTGTGGAAAAGATGGAAGATGAGACATCAAAAATAACCAAATCCATAGATACAAAATGCAGACTAATGGTTGCCAGCTGTTAGGCAGCTATTGGTGGTGGACAGATGGACAGTGACTTCTCAGTGAGTACAGGGTTTCCTTTTGCAGTGATGACCATTTTTGGACTAGATGGGGGTGATGGTTGCCCCACATTTTGACTGTACTAAGTCTCACTGAATTGTACACTCTAAAATGGTTAATCTCTTACTGTGACAATCGTCTCACAATATATACATCCTCTGAATCATCATGTGCACACCTTAAATGTGTACAATGTTGTATTTATGTCAATAAAGCTGGGAAAACAAGAAAATATTTAGTTTTATGCTATGTTAATTTCTTCTCAATTAAAAACACATTGTTGCAGACTTCCCTGGTGGCCCTCTGGTTAAGAACCACATTGCAATGTAGGGGACTTGGGTCAATCCCTGATCAGGGAACTAAGATCCCACATGCTAAGGGGTAAACAAGCCTGTACAACTCTACTTTGAGCCCTTGAACTCTGGAGCCTGTGTGCCACAAGTAGAGAGTCTGTGAACTGTACCTGAGTCCCAACACAGCCAAATAAATAAATGACATATTTAAAAAACCCACATTTGTATAAGAAAAAAGCAAAAGAAGACAACGCTTCTTTCGTCTCAATTAGAGAAGAACTTAATAGATCTAAGTAGATGATTGTCAGCTGGGGATCTTTTTTCCACCTGGGGACATTTGACAATGTCTGGACACATTCTGTTTTTCACAGTTTAGGAGGTGGGTGTCACTGGTATCTAGTGAGTAAAGTCTGAGATGTTACTCAACATCCAACAATTATTTTTTAAAACTTGAAATGCTCACCCCTATGCCTATGAATGATCCAGCCCAAATTGTCAGTGTTACCAAGGGTGGGAAACAACAGTCTATGTCTTGCCTTCCTGTCTCTCATATCCTAAACCCTCCTTTCTAGTCATAATCCCCCACCATTCTGCCACCCCAGGACTTTTCCACTCCAGCTCCCCTTCCATACCCCACTCTTCCCATCCTATCACTG
This sequence comes from Neotragus moschatus, assembly GCA_006410615.1. Lineage (NCBI taxonomy): Eukaryota > Metazoa > Chordata > Mammalia > Artiodactyla > Bovidae > Neotragus > Neotragus moschatus. Next base: position 15,772 of record SJYA01017692.1, read on the forward strand.
ACCCTTGTCTCACCTGTGAGCAGCAGCACCAGGGCCAGGGCAAAAAAGTCTAAATATGTGGTCAGGAAGTAGGGTATTTGCAGAGAGAAAGTCTCCTGTAACACCTGAGAGATGTGGTTCCCAATCAGGTTGTCAAAGGTGTAGCTCCAGGCCCGGGCTATATAGGCAGTGGCTGTAGTAGCAAATGAAGGAATATTCATTGACAAATGTAAATTGATTCCTAATATGGGTCCTGGGGATATATTTTTTGGCAGGAGGGGACCCCAACAAAATACCTAATCTCAAAGAGTTTCTTTTCATGGGTTGGGGTGGGAAGACCAACTATTTATTAATAATATGCTAGGAGGAAATCAATATCATGCCAGAAAAATATAACCGGAAGTTGGGACCAGGAGGGCTGGAAGGTGAGGGCTGAAATTTTAAGTCCAGATGTCAGGGAAAATCTCACGAAGGCAACAGCTGGGCAAAGACTTCAACATGGCGAAAGGATTAGTCTGTGGGCCATGCCTCCCTCTCACTCCTTCCTACCGTTCCCTCTTCTCTGCATTCTTGCCCCATCACTTAAGGAAAGTAGGATAGAGCTGAGAATAATGAAGTTGTGGAGTTTTCCTGCCACTAATACCCGCTTCACCCCACAAGGTCAAAAACAAAGTTCTCATGAATGAGTGAAGACTTAAATCCAGTCTCCTACTTTCCTGATCTGAAGCCCCACCCCTTCCTCCAGTCCATCCTCTCACCGGTGACTAAGGACAGTATGATGTTCCAACCAGTGATGAAGGCACACAGTTCTCCCACAGTGACGTAGCTGTAGAGATACGCAGTACCAGAGCGTGGTACCCGGGCCCCAAACTCAGCAAAGCAGAGACTAGACATCCCACAGGACAGGGCGGCCACCAGGTAGCAGATGACAGTCGCTGGTCCAGCTCTCACTTTGGCTAATTCACCAGTCAGGAAGTACACGCCAGCTCCCAGGGTGTCGCCCATGCCTAGGGCCACCAGGTCGAGGGTGTTCAGACGAGCTATGGGTCTCTCTGACTCTGCCCTGGTCTCCAGTGGCCGCCGGCACACCAGCTTCTGACCAAACTGGCGAACATACTGAAGCAGCATCCTAGGCACAGTTGAGGAGGTTATGGTGTGCTGAGAAAAAAAAAGACATGAAGCCATCAAGAGTGTCCATCTGGGGGCTTCCCTGGCAGTCCAGAAGTTACGAATCCAGCTGCCAGTGAAGGAGACGCAGGTTTGATCCCTGCCCCAGGAAGATCCGCCATGCTGAGGAGCAGCGAAGCCCAGGCACCACCGCTACTCTACAGCCTGAGCTCTGCAACAAGGGAAGCCACTGCAATGGGAAACCCTGGTACCTCAACAAGTAGTGGCCCCAACTCCCACGTCTAGAGAGAGCCTGCAGGCAGCAGTGAAGACCCAGTGTGACCAAAACCAACCAACCAACCAAACAGAAACCTGAAAAAAGAGAGTGAGAATGTCATCTGCCTTTGCCCTGAGAGTATAATTCCACACAGCAACGGGGATATGGGGAGCAGGAGGCAAACTGGCAGGTTAGGAAAGTTCTCCATCTGTGGGCTTTGGTTTCTTCAAACAAAAAAAGACTTGTAATATCTTTAAAGTTACTGGAAGTGTGAGAGAATCGAGGGGAGCAAAACATTGCATCAAAATGTGCCTCATTTTATGCCTGTGGCTGGTTCATCTGATGTGTCGCAGAAACCAACACAACATTGTAAAGCAATTATCTTCCAATTAAAAATAAATACTGTTATGTATAAATTGCATAAATCTTAATTATGTTGAATTGGTTTTCAGTGCTTTTCAGGTCTATTATCTACTTCTACTTCTATGCATATTCATCCTATTAATTTTTGAGGTGTGATCTAAACTCCACTAAAATCTTAAAGAATTAAGACTTAAAGAATAACTGTAATATACAGCAGAACTATGTGTAATCTTATTCTGTATTTTCCAAGTTTCCTGTAAATGTGTCATCATACTTTCATAATTAAAAAAAAACAAAGTAAAAGAAAAAGACTTCAATCCTTAAAAAAATGTGCCACATTTCTAAACTGGATTCAACAATGTTTAAGATGGGAAATTTTATGTTACATGTATTTTACTCATTAAAAAAATGTCTGTTAGGGTCATGGGCTTCCCCAGTGGCTTGAGCAATGGATAAAGAACCGGCTTACAATGCAGAAGATCTCGGTTCAGTCCCTGGGTTGCGAAGATCCCCTGGAAGAGAAAAAGGCATCCCACTCTAGTATTCTTGCCTGGAAAATCCCATGGACAGAGGAGGCTGGTGGGTTACAGTCCATGGAGCTGCAAAGAGCTGGACACGGCTGAAACAACTTAGCATGGTTGTATGTAATAGAGCCAACTTCACAGAGTTGCTGGGTGTACCAAAATCCACAATAATTTAATGTAAGTCACCATTCAGTCATCTCTGCAGTTACCAAAATTGGAGGATTCTCAAGTCCCTTGCATTGTCCTCATATCCACAGAGGAGGAGCTCTCAGATACGGAGGCCAACAGTATACAGGAGACTGACCTCCGTATCCACATCATAACCTTATATAAAGGCAACCTTTAATATTGTTTGAATATTAGGTTGAAGAGAGTCACAACCTCCAGACTCTGATCCAGTCCCCTCACCCCCACCTCTACTCACACACACTTCCAGCTCCTGCTTTCATCTGGAAAAATGGGTCTCTCCACCCTCAGGCTGGATCTGAGCTGACCCCCTGCACCCTGGGATTGCAGAGGTCTCTTTGGGAGGATGTGACCTCAGCGCCCAGTCTCCCACAGAAGAGGCTGACCCGAGAC
>SJYA01017735.1:0-17049 GCA_006410615.1 Neotragus moschatus
TTTGGAGGGAATGATGCTAAAGCTGAAACTCCAGTACTTTGGCCACCTCATGTGGAGAGTTGACTCATTGGAAAAGACTCTGATGCTGGGAGGGATTGGAGGCAGGAGGAGAAGGGGACGACTGAGGATAAGATGGCTGGATGGCATCACTGACTCGATAGACATGAGTCTGAGTGAACTCTGGGAGTTGGTGATGGACAGGGAGGCCTGGCGTGCTGCGATTCATGGGGTCGCAAAGAGTCGGACATGACTGAGTGACTAAACTGAACTGCACTGAACCCTAATTCTAGAAAATAAAATAAATAATAGATTTATTCATTTATATTTAGTGTTTATAAAATTTTAAATATGTCTTTTATTTTTTATCTTGATAGTTTGAGTAAGATTTGGGTGCCACTGAATGATGCTTGACCACAAGTGACGATTTTTCCCACATGTGTGATACACATGTTCAGTGGCAGATCTTAGCATTTAAATCATTCAAATTCTACTGTAAATCTAATTCATTTGATATCTATTATAAAATAGTTTTAAATTTCATCCCCAATAACATGTACCTAGTTTTTGAAATAAGTATAAAAAATGGTGGAAGACTAACCTAATATGCATAATTATATTTACTAATTTTGCCAATTAGCACATTTTCATAAACCAAATGATAAAAAATAAAATAAAATAATAAAATTTTTCAATATAAGTAATGTTGACTGATACTTTTGAACATCTACTTTGTGCTAGACATTCTTTTAAGTTATGTTTATCAACTTAAAAAAACCACGTAAGTACAGTCACTAGGCCAATAACAGATAAGGAAGCAAATATTTAGATTTAGTGGTACGTCTGAGATATGTAACAAGACTGACCAGAGGTTTTTTGCTTTATTATAATATATAATATATTATAATATTTATAATATATTATATTATATTATTATAATATTACAATACTACATATTATAATACTATACTGCTACCTTAATTATAATACTACAATATAAAGATAAACAGCAAGAAGTCACTCTCTTTCCTGGAGCATGTATGATATATTGAACCTGAATTTGTCTTAGTAGTGGTTAAAGATTTTGCAATGAAAAGTTTGCTTTTTTTTACATTTTTAAAAATGAATGTAGAAAAGTCATAGTTTTCCTTTTCTGTGTTCTAACAAACAGATAATTGAATGTGTAGATTTTAAAACATTCTTCAATTTGTTCTGTTTTTGATAGGTATTGGCAACTCACTCCAGTACTCTTGCCTGGAAAATCCCATGGACGGAGGAGCCTGGTAGGCTGCAGTCCATGGGGTCGCTAAGAGTCGGACACAGCTGAGTGACTTCACTTTCACTTTTCACTTTCATGCATTGGAGAAGGAAATGGCAACCCACTCCAGTGTTCTTGCCTAGAGAATCCCAGGGAGGGTGAAGCTGGTGGGCTGCCATCTATGGGGTCGCACAGAGTCGGACACGACTGAAGCGACTTAGCAGTAGCAGCAGCAGCAACAATAAATTTGGAGGTGTGCAGAAAGTTTTAAAAATAGCTTATTTAGAAACAACTGGATTTCAATAAATCGTACATATTTAAGATCACAAATTTGATATTTTGGCAAACGTGTATACCCATGAAATGCTCACAGTGATCAAGATAGTGAACATACCCGTCACTTTCACCCCAACTCTTCAGTTTTTAGGCAATTATCAATATGCTTTCTGTAACTAACAATTAGATACCATTTTTTAGACTTTAAATGGTTGAGATTTTGGTCTACCTTAGTGTATGTTCCGTGTGAGTTTGAGGAAGAATGTGTATTCTGGTTCTGTTGGATGACATTTGTAGACACTGACTATATTCAGTTGATTGATAATGCTTTGAGTTCAGTTATGTCCTTACTAATTTTCTGCCTGCTGGATCGATTCATTTCTGATAGGGGATTGTTGAAGTGTCCAACATTAATAGTGAATTTATCTGTTTCTCCTTGCAGTTGTTTTAATTTTGCTTCATGATGTTTGATGCTCTGTTGTTAAGTGCACATGTGTTAAGGATTACTCTCTCTTCTTGGACAACTTAATCCTTTATCATAATGCAATTTCCTTCTTTATCCTTGATAACTTTCCTTCCTTTGAAGTCTGTGCTGCCTAAAATTAACATGGATGCTCTTCAGATGGTATATTTTTCTCCTTCCATTTACTGTTAATCTATATGGGTCTTTATATATAAGAAAAAAAATGTTAACTGGGTCACTTTTTTTTAAATCAATTCTGGCAATCTTTATCTTTTAATTGGAGCATTTTCACCATTGATGTTCAAAGAGTTTGTTGATGGAGTTGGTCTAACATCTACCACATACACTGCTGCTGCTGCTGCTGTTAGGTCGCTTCAGTCATGTCTGACTCTGTGTGACCTCATAGACAGCAGCCCACCAGGTTCCCCCATCCCTGGGATTCTCCAGGCAAGAACACTGGAGTGGGTTGCCATTTCTTTCTCCAATGCATGAAAGTGAAAGTGAAGTTGCTCGGTTGTGTCCGACTCTTAGTGACCCCATGGCCTGCCTACCAGGCACCTCCGTCCATGCGATTTTCCAGGCAAGAGTATTGGAGTGGGGTGCCATTACCTTCTCCGACCACATACACTACTGTTTTCTAAATACAGCCCTGTTCTTTGTTCTGTTTTGTCTTCCTCTCTTTCTGCCATTCATGCTTTCAGCTGAGCATTTTATGAGTTCAATTTTCTGTCATTTCTTAGTATATTAGTTATATTTCTTTTTTAGACTTACTTTAGGGTTTCACTAGAGTTTGCCGTATCCAGTTGGTCCTAGAACAACACAGATTTGAACTGCATGGGTTCACTTGTATGTGGATTATTTTTTTCAGTCAGTACTCACTGCATTACTACATAATCCATGGTTGCTTGAATTTGCAAGTGAGAAACCCTGTATATAGTGGGCCAATCGTGGAGATTTTATATGGAGATTTTGAGTACATAGAGGGTTGGTGCCCCAACTCCAAGTTGTTAAAAGATCAACTATATACTTTAAAGTAATTCAAGTCCATTTTCAGATAACACTATACCACTTCTCACCCACTCCAGTGGCTAGAGAATGCCAGGGACAGCGGAGCCTGGTAGGCTCCCATCTATGGGGTCACACAGAGTTGGACACGACTGAAGCGATTTAGCAGCAGCAGCAGCATACCACTTCTCAGTTTGTATATCTTATAATAACACAATAATCCTAATTCCTCCCTCCTAATCAATAAATACATATACACACATTGTTAGCATTATTATTTTGCACAAATTTCCATCTGTTAGGTCAATTAAAAAGAAGAAAAATGAAAGTTCTTACTTTATTTTTGCTTATCCCATCTTTGGTATTCTTCATTTCTTTATGTACACCTGAATTCTGACTTGAATCATTTTCCTTATGTCTTAAGAACTTTTAAACACTTCTTGTAAAGAAGTTTAACGGGCAAAAAAGTTCCCTCAATTTTTGTATGTAGGATGGTCTTTGTTTCTCCTTAACTTTTAAAAATACAGTTTTGAAGAGTATGGAATTCTAGGAGGCTTTTTTTTTTCTGTCTTAATATTTAGTTATTTCACTCCACTCTCTTCTTGCTTATGTGGTTTATGAGAAAAAGTAGGGCTTAGCTGTTATTCTAGTTCCTCTATAGATATTATTCTTTCTCTTACAGGTGGTTAGTACCTTGACTTTTTCAGCACTGCTTTTGCTTCATCCCGCAGATTTTGATAGGTTGCTTTACATTTTCATTAAATTCTGACTTTCTAGTTTCCCTTTTTATTTCTTTTTCCCATTTGTATCTATTTAGTTCCCATGTATTTGAAAGTTTTTCAGGTGTTCTCTTATTTTCAGTTTACCTCCATGTGGACAAAGAATATACTTTTCCTGATAAGTATAATATATATAAATTTATGTCATCACCCACAGTATGGTTTCTCTTGGTAATAGCTTTATGTGCACTTGTAGAGAACCTGTAAGCTACTGTTGTTAATTTAAGTGTCCTGCAAGTGTTGATACGGAGAAGGCAATGGCACCCCACTCCAGTACTCTTGCCTGGAAAATCCCATGGACAGAGGACTCTGGTGGGCTGCAGTCCATGGGGTCGTTACTAGTGGGACACGACTGAGCGACTTCTCTTTCATTTTTCACTTTCATGCATCGGAGAAGGAAATGGCAACCCACTCCAGTGTTCTTGCCTGGAGAATCCCAGGGACGGGGGAGCCTGGTGGGCTGCCGTCTATGGGGTCGCACAGAGTCAGACACAACTGAAGCGACTTAGCAGCAGCAGCAGCAAGTGTTGATAAGGTCAAATTCAGTAGATACTTTGATGATCTTCTACTGGCTCCATCGGTTCTTTAGAAAGTTATCTTAAAATCTCCAACTGTAATTGTGAATTTGTCTTTCCTCTCTTGCAATTTTAGCAGATTTTGCTTCCTGTATTATGATGCTCTGTTATTAGCTGCATAAACGTTTAGCACAGCCATATCCTCTGATGAATTCAGCAGTTTATATTCCTTGTCTTAAAATCCATGTGTCTGTATAGGGCATAATTCTTTTACTAATATTCTTAAAGTAAAGTGGCTTCATTGTTTTATTTGTTTGGGGAGACTTTTATTTTTGTGTTTTTTAAAAAGCATATCATTATATTACTATCTTAATCATTTTTATATTACACTTCAGTAATGTTAAATATATTCACTTGGTTGTCAACAGACAGATCTATTGAACTTCAATATGATTTTTTAATAAATAATTATACTCTTCCTTTTTTAAAGTGAAAATTTCCCAACAGATAACATATAGTCCTCATATAATATTTCATATTAGGACACATAAATAGCTTTCAAAATCAAGTTGTAGAACTTAGCTCATGTGTCTGTAATTTTTCTCTTTGGCTAGATATGGGCTTTCATTCTATCTATTTCAGGCAGATAGAGAAATGTAGTCAGCACAGACACTAAACCTATATGTGCTGAAGTGGTGGAAGCCAAAGCCAAGGACAGAGAAGAGCAGGTCTGGTTTTGCAACATTAGAGGTAAAAACGATTGGCTAAGAACTCTTTAGAAATGTAGCAAATAGACACCGGTAGTCAAGTTAACTAGTCATTTCTATCTATGAAGGAGACATTCTTAGAGGGTACCATCTGTCTCCTAGTTGGTGCTGCAAAGACAAAAGTAATTTAGAGTCACATGACCTGCTAATGAATAACTTTACCACTATCATCCTCAATGATTTACTAAATCATAATTTCCTTCAGTTTCTTTAATGGGAAAGTAAAACACATTTAGTTCCTCTTAAGAGATTTGTAGTTATGAACTATAAGCACACTATACTATTTTACTGGAGAAGGAAATGGCAACGCACTCCAGTGTTCTTGCCTGGAGAATCCCAGGGACGGAGGAGCCTAGTGGGCTGCCGTCTCTGGGGTCGCACAGAGTCGGACACGACTGAAGCGACGCAGCAGCAGCAGCAGCAGCAGCATACTATTTTACACCTTGTTTCCTCTTGCTTTCTGTTTTCTTACCTGAATCTGGGCATTACATATGACTATACACTTAGATTCAATTGAATCTTACTGAGAATATGTGCTTACTCTGAATAGAGTGTGGTGAAGTCAAGAGGAAGAAGAAAACCCCAAAGCTCATGGGAGATGAGGCATCCCTGCTGAGCGTTTGTGTCATCCTCTGACACCGTCCATCTTTGTGTTGGGCTAAAAATTCACAACACTGGGATACTGACATTTTTATATTATTTAAAATGCCTAGAGACATTCAGAAAGTTTCAATTCTGAAAATTTATTCCTGTACAGGTCCTTTCATAAAACACTAAATCTTTTGCCAAGTTCATGACATTTCAACCAAGAAAAAACTCTCTGCATAAGTCTTTTCTTTTGAAATTGATTTTGAAATTCATAACAAGTGCACTTAGTTCAGTTTTGAAATAATATTTTATGGTTATAAATGACACAACTCTTTCCCCCTAGGACTTCAAAATCTGTTTTTAAGAGTAGCCTATGAATCTTTGAAAAATTTTTGTCTGATAAGAAGCAAATATTATTATCTTTATTTTCTCCCTGCGTAGAAGCAAAGGTTAAAGAGGATTGTCTGAGGGCATTTCATAGATGATAGAAATTGGGAATAAAATTCCTGACTTCTGGTGTATTGTTGTAATGCACTATGCTTGCTATCTTTTCAAATGACCCATAAGCTTAATACTACTGAAAAAGCATTTCAAAACTTTATGAAGCTTTAGATTCATTATGTTGTTAATTGTTTTTTATGCCAATTTCTCTTCTGCTTATAAAGCTTTCAGGAATCATTTTTTAAATATTTCAGAAATATAAATAAACACTATGTCTTCCTTCATAGAATTCTTGAAAAATGAATTTGCACTAAGGGTACAAAACTTGATTTCTTTATGTTAGCTTAATGACTTTCTATTTTTGTTGCAGTTTTCACCTTTATATATATTTTTTTACTCTCATTGGAAACAGATGAAAAAGTTAACTATACTTTTTATCTCTTAGCAATGAATTATAATCACGTTTATAATGTGCTAAATTTTAAAAAAGTATATTGAACATTTTCTCATCAATCTACAGAAATTTGTTATTTATTACTGCTTTACTTTGAATTAACCTTTTAAAATTAATTTTATTTTTAAAATTCCTTAAAATTTATTTATTTTAATTGGAGGATAATTACTTTACAATATTGTGACAGTATTTGTCATACATCAACATGAATCAGCCATAGATATAAATGTGTCCCCTCCTATCCTGAACTCCCCTCCCACCTCCAGCATCACCCTACCCCTCTAGGTTGTCCATAGTACTGAATTTGGGTGCCCTGCTTCATGCATCGAATTCGTGCTAGTCATCTGTTTTACATATGGTAATGTATATATTTCAATGCTATTCTCTCAAATCATCTCACCCTCACCTTCTCCCACTGACTCCAAAGTTTCAAAGAAATGATTAGATACCTATAGATAAAATTGTGTTATATTCATTTTTCAGTTATATATATGCAATATATTTGTATGTTTGTTTCATTGCCTACTACCATATAAATCATCTCTTTCAAATAACTTGTTATGCTACTTGTGTATTTTGTTCAATGAACAAATAATTTAGCTTGAAATAAATTTTAGCCAAATATCATAGATTTGCAGTGAGACAGTCAGTAATATATTAGATCTCAGTGACCACTTAAGATATTTTATTTAATGGTTATAAAAATTAACTGTTTTAAAACATTTAGTCATTTTCATTTTAAGCACATCATATTTCTATTATTTACTTCTGTGTTACTTCTGTGCACCAAGTAAGAAGATACTACAGATCTTCTCATTTCAGAGTTCAAAGGGCATCAAAATGCAATTGGTTGCAGCTCTGAATTAATTATTGCTATTTTTGTAATGCATAAAAAACCTGTATCAAATCATGTAACCTTGATCTTACAAGCAGTGCCATATCATCTTGCATTAAAGTACCAGATGTTGTCAATTTGCAGTTTGCACATTTAAATAAAATACTAATCTAAAATATACCATCATTAGAATTATAAATAAAATGTGATTTTTTAGCTTACCATTACTGAATGATAAAAAGGGACAGACAAGTTATCACAAATGTTATTAGAACATTTTAAATTGTTTATTAACATATTCCTAGATATCATGGCTAAAATATTTGAGAGTGGACATTTACATTTTTACTAATTCTCCTATAAGACAGCTCCCCAAATAGGAAATGATAAAAAAAGAAACATGCTGTAAGAAAAATAAAATACTTTCCAAATGGTCAAACTAAAAGCAAAGGGACAACACCTTGCCTACTTGGTAACATCCTATCAGCATTTCGATGTCTAGCCAAATGCTTTCCTTTCTATGATGGATCTTTTTGTGTTCACTAAGGCCAAAATGAAGAGCAAACTGCTAAGCAAGCTACATTTTGCAATCAAGAAGTAGAAGTAAGGTAACTTGAAGAAAGACTGGCTTTATTGAACTAACAAAATGTCATTCTAAGCCAGGTTGTGTCTCTTTCAAAATCCAGTGTGGATTTGAACTATTAATATTGGTAACTTTTATTTTCATGTTAATTTCAGACTGAGTAACTTTTGAAAATAAAATATAGGAAGGCCACCAGTGTTTCCATGCCAGTTTTTCTCAACCATGCACATATAATTGTGGCTCTCCCTAACCCCAATACACAGACAGAGTCATGGGTATATACCTCTAGCTTTACCTATATACTTGTCTGTATCTGTATCATCTATATCTCTATGTATATGTAAATTTCTATGCCAACATGAAGATTATTATTTGACTATTCAAATCTCAAAAATAGTGGAGCTTCCTTGACACATTTTGTTGGGATCCTGTCTTTTCCCATATCAAAGCAACTCAAGGCTCAACAGTGTGCAGTCAAGTGGTTTGCAGCAGAAAGTTGGTATTTTTTAATTCACAGGAATTATATTGTACAAACTTCTGTCACTGAACTGGATTTATGAGAAGGACTGGGGCCATATGGTTGTATGGCTACATCTTGGGCTGTAGCATCTGACCAGAAGGAGACCACCTTTGAGAACATCTTCTCTCTTAGTTAGCTGCCCAGCAGAACTGTGCCAATATGCCCACCATTTGTCTGCAGATTTTCCAAGCATCTTAGAGTGGCTTGAAAGCATAATGAGTTGAGAAATCCTGAGTAGCTTCATGTCAGTGCTAACAAAGAGTCAAGTTTCCATTGATGGAAGGATTTCAGTGACTGTCTTAGCATTGTTTTCAATTTTTTGTCAAGACACTCTACACAGTGTGTGGACTAAAAAATATGGTCACAATCTGAATGTATAGAGTGTTTAATTGAATGGGAATGTTAGGACTTCAAGCCTGGGAGGTAGCGTCTCAAGTAGCCCCGAGAAATGATCCAAGGAAGTGAGGGAAGAAGTCAGGATATACAGAAGTTTGTAACAAAGGAGGGCAGGCAGTCTGAACATCACAGATTACTGTTAATTAAGGAAAACTAGATATCTTAAGGAATTTTGCACTCTTCTAGAGATCAAATTGCAAACAGTCATTGGGTCACAGAGAAAGCAAGGAAACTCCAGAAAAATATCTACTTCTGCTTTATTGGCTATACTAAAGTCGTTGACTGTATGGATCACAACAAACTGAGGAAAATTCTTAAAGAGGAAGGACAACAGACCACCTTACCTGTCCCCTGATAAACCTGTATGTGGGTCAAGAAATGACAGTTATAACTGGACATGGAACAACACATTGGTTCAAAATTGTGAAAGGAGTACAAGGCTATATATTGTCACCCTGCTTATCTAACTTCTATGCAGAGTATTCATGTGAAATGCTCAGCTAGATGATCGCAAACTGGAATCAAGATTGTCAGGAGAAATATCAACAACCTCAGATATGTAGATAATACCACTCTAATNCATAAGCTTAATACTACTGAAAAAGCATTTCAAAACTTTATGAAGCTTTAGATTCATTATGTTGTTAATTGTTTTTTATGCCAATTTCTCTTCTGCTTATAAAGCTTTCAGGAATCATTTTTTAAATATTTCAGAAATATAAATAAACACTATGTCTTCCTTCATAGAATTCTTGAAAAATGAATTTGCACTAAGGGTACAAAACTTGATTTCTTTATGTTAGCTTAATGACTTTCTATTTTTGTTGCAGTTTTCACCTTTATATATATTTTTTTACTCTCATTGGAAACAGATGAAAAAGTTAACTATACTTTTTATCTCTTAGCAATGAATTATAATCACGTTTATAATGTGCTAAATTTTAAAAAAGTATATTGAACATTTTCTCATCAATCTACAGAAATTTGTTATTTATTACTGCTTTACTTTGAATTAACCTTTTAAAATTAATTTTATTTTTAAAATTCCTTAAAATTTATTTATTTTAATTGGAGGATAATTACTTTACAATATTGTGACAGTATTTGTCATACATCAACATGAATCAGCCATAGGTATAAATGTGTCCCCTCCTATCCTGAACTCCCCTCCCACCTCCAACATCACCCTATCCCTCTAGGTTGTCCATAGTACTGAATTTGGGTGCCCTGCTTCATGCATCGAATTCGTACTAGTCATCTGTTTTACATATGGTAATGTATATATTTCAATGCTATTCTCTCAAATCATCTCACCCTCACCTTCTCCCACTGACTCCAAAGTTTCAAAGAAATGATTAGATACCTATAGATAAAATTGTGTTATATTCATTTTTCAGTTATATATATGCAATATATTTGTATGTTTGTTTCATTGCCTACTACCATATAAATCATCTCTTTCAAATAACTTGTTATGCTACTTGTGTATTTTGTTCAATGAACAAATAATTTAGCTTGAAATAAATTTTAGCCAAATATCATAGATTTGCAGTGAGACAGTCAGTAATATATTAGATCTCAGTGACCACTTAAGATATTTTATTTAATGGTTATAAAAATTAACTGTTTTAAAACATTTAGTCATTTTCATTTTAAGCACATCATATTTCTATTATTTACTTCTGTGTTACTTCTGTGCACCAAGTAAGAAGATACTACAGATCTTCTCATTTCAGAGTTCAAAGGGCATCAAAATGCAATTGGTTGCAGCTCTGAATTAATTATTGCTATTTTTGTAATGCATAAAAAACCTGTATCAAATCATGTAACCTTGATCTTACAAGCAGTGCCATATCATCTTGCATTAAAGTACCAGATGTTGTCAATTTGCAGTTTGCACATTTAAATAAAATACTAATCTAAAATATACCATCATTAGAATTATAAACAAAATGTGATTTTTTAGCTTACCATTACTGAATGATAAAAAGGGACAGACAAGTTATCACAAATGTTATTAGAACATTTTAAATTGTTTATTAACATATTCCTAGATATCATGGCTAAAATATTTGAGAGTGGACATTTACATTTTTACTAATTCTCCTATAAGACAGCTCCCCAAATAGGAAATGATAAAAAAAGAAACATGCTGTAAGAAAAATAAAATACTTTCCAAATGGTCAAACTAAAAGCAAAGGGACAACACCTTGCCTACTTGGTAACATCCTATCAGCATTTCGATGTCTAGCCAAATGCTTTCCTTTCTATGATGGATCTTTTTGTGTTCACTAAGGCCAAAATGAAGAGCAAACTGCTAAGCAAGCTACATTTTGCAATCAAGAAGTAGAAGTAAGGTAACTTGAAGAAAGACTGGCTTTATTGAACTAACAAAATGTCATTCTAAGCCAGGTTGTGTCTCTTTCAAAATCCAGTGTGGATTTGAACTATTAATATTGGTAACTTTTATTTTCATGTTAATTTCAGACTGAGTAACTTTTGAAAATAAAATATAGGAAGGCCACCAGTGTTTCCATGCCAGTTTTTCTCAACCATGCACATATAACTGTGGCTCTCCCTAACCCCAATACACAGACAGAGTCATGGGTATATACCTCTAGCTTTACCTATATACTTGTCTGTATCTGTATCATCTATATCTCTATGTATATGTAAATTTCTATGCCAACATGAAGATTATTATTTGACTATTCAAATCTCAAAAATAGTGGAGCTTCCTTGACACATTTTGTTGGGATCCTGTCTTTTCCCATATCAAAGCAACTCAAGGCTCAACAGTGTGCAGTCAAGTGGTTTGCAGCAGAAAGTTGGTATTTTTTAATTCACAGGAATTATATTGTACAAACTTCTGTCACTGAACTGGATTTATGAGAAGGACTGGGGCCATACGGTTGTATGGCTACATCTTGGGCTGTAGTATCTGACCAGAAGGAGACCACCTTTGAGAACATTTTCTCTCTTAGTTAGCCGCCCAGCAGAACTGTGCCAATATGCCCACCATTTGTCTGCAGATTGTCCAAGCATCTTAGAGTGGCTTGAAAGCATAATGAGTTGAGAAATCCTGAGTAGCTTCATGTCAGTGCTAACAAAGAGTCAAGTTTCCATTGATGGAAGGATTTCAGTGACTGTCTTAGCATCGTTTTCAATTTTTTGTCAAGACACTCTACACAGTGTGTGGACTAAAAAATATGGTCACAATCTGAATGTATAGTGTTTAATTGAATGGGAATGTTAGGACTTCAAGCCTGGGAGGTAGCGTCTCAGGTAGCCCTGAGAAATGATTCAAGGAAGTGAGGGAAGAAGTCAGGATATACAGAAGTTTGTAACAAAGGAGGGCAGGCAGTCTGAACATCACAGATTACTGTTAATTAAGGAAAACTAGATATCTTAAGGAATTTTGCACTCTTCTAGAGATCAAATTGCAAACAGTCATTGGGTCACAGAGAAAGCAAGGGAACTCCAGAAAAATATCTACTTCTGCTTTATTGGCTATACTAAAGTCGTTGACTGTATGGATCACAACAAACTGAGGAAAATTCTTAAAGAGGAAGGACAACAGACCACCTTACCTGTCCCCTGATAAACCTGTATGTGGGTCAAGAAATGACAGTTATAACTGGACATGGAACAACACATTGGTTCAAAATTGTGAAAGGAGTACAAGGCTATATATTGTCACCCTGCTTATCTAACTTCTATGCAGAGTATTCATGTGAAATGCTCAGCTAGATGATCGCAAACTGGAATCAAGATTGCCAGGAGAAATATCAACAACCTCAGATATGTAGATAATACCACTCTAATACAGAAACTGAAGAGGAACTAAAGAGCTTCTTGATGAAGCTTAAAGAGGAGAGTGAAAAAAGCTGGCTTAAAACTCAACACTCAGAAACTAAGTCAAGGCATATGTTCCCATTACTTCATGGCAAATAGAAGGGGAAAAAAGTGGGAGCAGTGACAAATTTTACTTTCTTGAGCTCCAAAATCACTGCCGATGATAAATTTAGCCATGAAATTAAAAGAGGCTTGCTCCTTGGAAGGAAAGCTATGATAAACCTAGACAGTGGGTTAAAAATCAAAGACATTGCAAACAAAGGTCAAAGCTATGGTCTTTCCAGTAGTCACGTATGGATGTGAAAATTGGACCATAAAGAAGACTGAGGGCCAAAGAAATGATGTCTTTGTACTGCGGTGCTGGAGACAACTGTTGAGAGTCCCTTGGACTACAAGGAGCTCAAACTAGTCAATCATAAAGGAAATCAACCCTGAATATTCATTAGAAGAACTGATGCTGAAACTGAAGCTCCAATCCTTTGGCCACCTGATGTGAAGACCTGACTCATTGGAAAAGACCCTGATGCTGGGAAAGATTGAAGGCAAAATGAGAAGAGAGCAACAGAGGAGGAGATGGTTAAATGGTATTCTCAATTCAAAGGGCATGAATCTGAGCAAACTCCTGGAGATGGTTAAGGATAGGGAAGCATAGTGTGCTGCTGCCCATGGGGTTGCAAAGAATCAGACAGGACTTAAACTGAACAATAATAGCAACTTATTGGGAAATGCAATGTCTGGTATTATTTGTCATTCCTTTAATATTCATCTCAGCTAGCTGGGGCCAGCTAGCTGGGTTTTTTTTTTGTTTGTTTGTTTTTTGACTTCTCAGATCCCCCTGTCTCCCAGCTTTTCAGCTGTCACAATGAGGAGGGAGTAGCATCTACTGGATCACAGGCTTTGCTTTCCCTTTTAGGAGTCCTCATTCACATTTGGAGGCCTGAAATTGCTGATGGCTGTTATATTCTGCTTATTGATATAGGGGGAGATATTCCATTTCACAAGGATGGAAAGGTCTGACTGTTCCATTTCCCCAAGAATTTAGGACCATGACATTCAAGTGAGTGACAGACCTATTCAGTTTTAGCAAATGGCAATTTCACAGAATGTACTCCCTGCCTTTCTTTTCAGTAGACCCAGGATTCAAGCCTTACTCTTTTTTATATTCATTCTAAAATGGTCCTAGGTGTGAGATTCTAAAATGCCATCCCTATTTTAGAGACTAGAGTGACTAATTTGTTGAAGGAAGTACCTAATATGCTACTAAGTTGTCTTCAGATTTTCTTACTAAATATTTGTAACACTAAATGATTGCTTTGGGGAGATTCAGAAATGTCAGGGTTATTACCATCTAGAGAAGAAAAGAAATGTTGACTGGCTGTTATTCTAAAGAATTGGATTGTTGCAAAGCTGGCATAACTTTACCTGTAACAACTGGAAAAAAAGTCTACTTGAGAAAAACAGTTGTGCAGTGTGTGAAATAACAGATATCTTCTCAAACTTTATGAAATTTGGAATTCAAATTAAGAATTATTTTTTAATGTATCAGAATTTCAATCCTTTTCTTCCATAGCACTTTAAAAATTGTCTGGCTTTACTATGTTATTTCTCTTTGCTTTTGGCTATTTATATAGAAATATGGTTTGCTTATTAGTTTGTAAAAAAAAATCTATTGCTCTGAATTAGATGGAAATCTGTTCATTCAGAAAGTATAGAATAATATGAACACAGCTATTGAAAAATACATTTAAGAGTATTGCTGTACATAAAGAATCATGTTTCCTGAAGTAAGAAAAATGAGACTAAATCCAAAGAGTAAAAACAATCAAGATCTGTTGAGGGTTTTCTGTTAATATGATCGTAAAAGAGCACCCTTTATATGAGTACAGAAAAATATACACAAATCTGGGACAAGTCTCAAACTAAGCTTGCTAATTAAATTTGATCTGACCTCATAAAAATATTGTCAAAGGTTTGGATCAAAACTAAAGAAAATGGGAAGGATAAAGTAAAAATGAAAACTACAGAGCTGGCCAAAATGTGAAGCTAAAATTCACAGTAATTTTGTTTGTTTATTTGGTTATTACTGTTCTGTCTCTATTCAAACTGCCCTCTCTCTCATTTTTAGGATGAAGATTCATTTCTAATGAATCTATAGTCAAATCCAACTGTTAAGGCTCAGTGCTTTTAGACCTCATTTTTTTTCTTTAAATGAGTGACTAGTTAATTCACATATCAGTGCTAACACAGCTTTACAATGCAGTCATTTTATTGCTTGTTTGAATGAGAGAAAAAAAGAGAGATGTTTCTGAACATATAGGCCTTGGTGTCCTTCCCCTGTAGACTACTACTAAAATATGTTCATATCCTGTTGACCTGATATTTAAAATTCCATTTCTTTCCTTTTTAATTAATTATCAAAGTTTATCAAGTATATAATATGTGTGAGTACTTTTTCCACAACACAGATTACCACATTTTGCAGGAAATAAATTTCTTCTTCCATTAGCAGAGCTAGAACTGACAATGCTATTTTTGGAGAGAAGGCAGAAAAATTATGCTTGAGCAAGCAGTTATTTTCAAATATTAATGCTGGTGTCCTGTATGACTGACACATGCCATGATCTTTTATAATCATGTAAACATAAAAAGTAATCGATCGTATTGGTCAAAAAGATATGAATTTTTCACCCAAAGAACATTGCATACTTGACTTGAGGTTTAAGTAACATCTCTTAATGCACCAAAACACACACAGAGACTTGTGACAAAAAATGGTGAGTAATGGTTACCTTTGCCTTGAGCTCATCAATAAATCATGATTTACATACTTCATTAAACTCTTTTAGCACTTTAGGAAAGTACATATACTTCCATCTTGTGCATCATGGTGATAAAAGAAATTTTCATAGGTAAAACAAGCAAGCAAGCAAACGAACAAATCTAAAGTATTTTTACAACCCAAGTGCAATTCCATCCCTTCACTGCTTTATTTTGCTTCAGTGACTCTATGGCCAGCTGACATACTATATAGTTTATTTTTGTTTGTTTGTTTATTGTCTCTCTTTACAAAGTAGAATGTAATCTCCAAGAAGGCAGGCAATTCTGTCTTGTTCCCTACTATATTTCTAGTGCCAGTAACAGTTTGTAGCACAGAATAGAGGTTTCATACAAACTTATACAATATACTTATACAATATACTTGGATGCTGTAGATAATGCCATGAGCTTCTATTAATTAATAATATATGGTATTTAATGCCATCAGAATTTAATTCTGTAAAACCATCAGCTGTTGTTTGTGATATAAAGATGTGCAAATATGTAAACAGTCCCTTTCACAAGCAACTATAACAGTTTATCAAGATAGAATTATGTGACAGGAAATTACTTTGGTAAAGTGTAGGTTGTAAAGAACAAAAGACAAAATGGAACGGTTCAGAAGGAATGCACAGATTTGTAAGACCCAGAAAAACAATTCTAATTCCTACTAACTTGTTTCTTCTTTTTTCTTTTTTAAGATTTTATTTTTATTATTCTTTTTTGTCTTCAAATGAATATAATGTCTTCAAATGTCCTATAAACTGTTTGTTTATAGGACTTCACATTACCAACGGGGGATATTCAGCATAGAAGCAAATCCCATGAGTTTCCTCTATTGACTCATTCTTGCAAGAAATGATGCTGTAAGAACATCATGCCTAGGTCAGTCAACACCCTTTCATGCTCATTCTTGTTTTGTGAACCATAGTTTCATGTCCCAATCCCCTGCTACTTTCTCACCAAGTAACAGTGGATTTGTATATACTTCCTATACTGTTTCTTGGAAGCAGTCTGCTTGTACACATTGCAAAAGAATATCTGTTTCCTTTTGGGGAATTTGCTTCTCAGTTAAATTGCTTTCATTATACTTAGCTGCTGTGGATGAAGCAATACAATAAAGAGGAGATCATAGCATTATTATGATGTAATTTTAAAAAAGGACACATAGGATTCCAGTTTGGGGGTCTGATGGTGAGTCATCGTAGTGTGGTGGGAACACTAAAAACGGGATCAGTTCAGTTCAGTTCAGTTCAGTCGCTCAGTCGTGTCATGAATTGCAGCACGCCANAAAGAGGAGATCATAGCATTATTATGATGTAATTTTAAAAAAGGACACATAGGATTCCAGTTTGGGGGTCTGATGGTGAGTCATCGTAGTGTGGTGGGAACACTAAAAACGGGATCAGTTCAGTTCAGTTCAGTTCAGTCGCTCAGTCGTGTCATGAATTGCAGCACGCCAGGCCTCCCTGTCCATCACCAACTCCAGGAGTTCACTCA
>SJYA01017737.1:0-16182 GCA_006410615.1 Neotragus moschatus
ACAGAGTGAAGTAAGCCAGAAAGAAAAACACTAATACAGTATACTAACACGTATATATGGAATTTAGAAGCATGGTAATAATAACCCTGTACGTGAGACAGCAAAAGAGACACAGATGTAAAGAATAGACTTTTAGACTCTATGAGAGGGAGAGGGTGGGATGATTTGGAAGAATGGCATTGAAACATGTATACAATCGTGTAAGAAATGAATTGCTAGTCTAGGTTCAATATAGGATACAGGATGCTTGGGGCTGGTGCACTGGGATAATCCAGAGAGATGATATGGGGAGTGTGGTGGGGAGGGTGTTCAGGGTTGGGAACTCATGTACACCTGTGGTGGATTCATGTCAATGTATAGCAAAACTAATACAGTATTGTATAGTAAAAAAATTAAAAAAAAATTATGCTAAAGGATATGGTAGTATTCATAAAGTGATATAGTTCTTGAAAATAAAGAGACTGATACTTAAAGTTAAGAATAAAGTGAAAAAAAATTCCAAAAAAAGAGAAATATAATGTGTGTGCATAGCCGTTAAGATAGAAAAGCAACTTGATACTGGAATAATTCTGTGTAATGAGAACAGTACATTTTTTGTATACTTTGGGAGAATAGGTGAAGCCATATATGTTAGTAGAATGAAAAAATAAGGAAAAGAAACCATGTAGATGGCCCTACTAATCAGGAAAATTCTAAAGTTTTCCTACCTTTCTTTGTCAAAAAAGACATGAAAATATTTTGTATCATTAACAGAATAACCTGATATACTATATGAAGATCTGGAACTCTACCAATAAAGACAGCCCTAGATTCTGGCAGGGACTTTCCAGGTATGTGGCTGATAGATTCACTTGTTTTTTACAGTCCTTCCTAGAATAATCCGTTCAGCTTTACATGGATCCAATTCTTGCCTGCAGTCATTTAGATAAGAAACTTATGGTTTTAGTATGTGCTGTAAAACATTTGTTTGATCAATTAATTAAGCTGTTAACAAAAGAAGAAAGACTTTAGTAAAGAGATTATCTCACCATAAAACAAATAAAACCAGAAGTAGATGACTCTGTTCTAAATTAGAAATCCTTAATGATTTCAGTACTTAAATATAAAGTTTAACTTTAATAAAATGACCAATTGTAGAAATCACCTAATAAAATAAACAAATCTTGATAATAAACAGGTCTTTCTCAACAATGACTAAAATAAGATTAGAGTACAATGTTCTATTTCAGTTTTTTCATGGTTAATTTTTTTCTTTGAGTGAAATAGATCAGGTTTAGAGATGATTATTTAATGTACAATATAGCATTAAGTTGAAAACAATGAAATTGCAGAGAGTAATTAGTTGTGGAAATATAAATCATGTTGAGAAGTATACCTAGGAAATTTTTAAAAAAATTAATTGAGATTAGTTCTTTGTCAGTTGCTTCATTTGCTGAGGCTGGTGCACTGGGATGACCCAGAGGGATGGTACATGGAGGGAGGTGGAAGGGGAGTTAAGGATGGGGAACACATGTACACCTGTGGCAGATTCATGTTGATGCATGGCAAAACCAATACAATATTGTAATTAGCCTCCAATTAAAATAAACAAATTTAAATTAAAAAAATTTACTAAATATAACAATTAAGAGGTTTCCAACAATAATTTTCATGTATTCATTTTTTTAGAAAGATGAGAGCAAAAGCTTCAATATGCAGGTATCCACTTTGGATAATCTGCTTAATTATCTAATCCAGGGATTGGAAACTAGTGGCCCATGGGCCAAATCTTGCCTGCCACCACTTTATAATTAAAGTTTAGCTGGAACATAGCCGCACGTTTCTTTGCATATAATCTAAGGCTGCTTTCAGAGCAGACCTGAGTGACTGCAACAAAGACTCTGAAGACTGAAGACTCTGAACGAGTTATTATCTAACATTTTATAGAATAATTTGGTAGCTAGGCTATTTATTTATTTATCCAGAAAGTAACTTTAAATATAACTTTAATTATAATCCTTCTCAAGATACTCATATTGTAAGACATCCATGTAACATTCACCTGTCATATTATGAGGATGTGACGTTCTGCCTCTCATCTGTCTTTATTGAAGTATAGTAGACTTGTGTGGTGGAGCAGGCAATGGCAAGCCACTCCAGTGTTCTTGCCTGGAGAATCACAGGGATGGCGGAGCTTGGTGGGCTGCCGTCTATGGGATCGCACAGAGTGGGACACGACTGAAGCAACTTAGCAGCAGTAGCAGAGCAGACTTGTGTGGGGAGAGAGGAAATTGGCCAGGATGGCATGTTCAGGCTCTTTCACGCCATGTTTTGTAAATAATGACTGTGTAATAGGTGAGATAATTTATAGCACTGCTCATGTTCATCACGAGGTCCTTGCATGGTAATGGGTTGTGTGCAGTATGCTTATAGGAGCTCCATCTAGAAAGCAGTGGGAATTACTGCTGCATCACAGCTGTGTCTGTTGAGTCAGCCACAAGAGGAGAGAATACAGAGTGTCTGCTGCTATGGCTGCTGTGTAAGCCAGGAGAGAAAAAAAGTGTCTGCAGTTCCTATGGCCTCTCCAGTCTTCTTCCAGCCTCTTAACTCATACTTACCTACCCTGGGTTCAGCAAACAATGTGCACAATGAGATATAGCAAGACAGTTGCCGTCACAATCAGAATCAGTAATATAATTGGCATGGTCAACAGGATACCCAGGAGGTAGAGGAGCCTGAGGCTCCATAGAAGAAAAGGCTGTAGGATATCCAGCAAGTAGAAGAGCCAGAGACTCCACTGGATGGAGGAAGCCCGTGGCCACCATATACTGCGTGATACTGTGTGTGTGGCTGCGATTCTCTCAGTTTGGGCTCCAGTGGAAGATTGGGAAGGCGGTGGACGGTTCCCTGGGTAGCATTGAAAGTGCGTTACAGGCAGTGAGTTCCCATTTACCAAACAAGACAGCACAGACTGCTGCTGGCACCATGGGGTGGATTTTCCTGACCGACCTGAAGGTGAATGTGGAAAGTGCCTTATGTGATGCGGCACCAGTGCACAAACTGCAGAGACAAGAAGAGGAACTAGAGTAGCATATACACATGCTGCATAAGAGATGTGTGGTCTTCAGGAAGCCAGCTGCCTCGGCCTTTGAGGTAATGAGGGACGATGACGAACACTGTGAGACCGTGGGTCCCTGCTTAGTGGTGAGGCCCACTGTGCGGCAGAAAGTGAAACATAAGCTGCCAATGGCCCCTTGGGTACGTCCTCAAGGGGCCCCCAATGTCACTGACTAACGACATATCGATCATATACTCAGGTGAGAGTTGGGTAAGCAGCAAAATCAAGGGGAAACTTGGCAGCTTGGCTTTTGTGACTCTGGGACAGAGGAATGGGCCCAGCATCTATGGGTGATTTTGCAGGTCTTTACTGAGAGAAGTAGAGGGACAGAATGCGAGATGCCATTTTAAAAGTGTGAAGACCCTGAAGGGGGCTGGAGCTGGCAGGGCTACCGTCTACCTTATACGGATGCAAATGTGGGCTGATCCATGCCAAGGTATATTGTAAGGGCTATGTCCTATTTAGACAGTGCATTATAAAGAGTGTGTCCTCCGATTTAGAAATGTGTAATCATGTTGGTGGACTGTGAACACTGCAAAGATCCCCTCCTTCAAAGGTTGGGCCTGACACCTCTGGGGTTTTTTCAGGTCCTTAATAAAAAACCTGCAGTGGTTGGAGTTGCCCCTGTGGAGGTTTTCCTTCAGTTTCACAAGGTCAAACTGTGGACTGGACTTGGACATGGAAAATAAAGACACTCCACATGGGTGGCTCTTATAACCTGGTGAAGGCTAGGATTCAACATGACTTCCAGGTGATACCAGGTATTGGGTTTTGCTATGTATTAGGGATGTAACTCAGAGAAGGCAATGGCAACCCACTCCAGTACTCTTGCCTGGAAAATCCCATGGATGGAGGAGCCTGGTAGGCTGCAGTCCATGGGGTCACTGAGGGTCAGACATGACTGAACGGCTTCACTTTCACTTTTCACTTTCATGCATTGGAGAAGGAAATGGCGACCCACCCCAGTATTCTTG
Source organism: Neotragus moschatus (assembly GCA_006410615.1). NCBI lineage: Eukaryota > Metazoa > Chordata > Mammalia > Artiodactyla > Bovidae > Neotragus > Neotragus moschatus. The sequence goes on from SJYA01017737.1 coordinate 4,072, forward strand.
CCTGGAGAATCCCAGGGATGGGGGAGCCTAGTGGGCTGCCATCTATGGGGTCACACAGAGTTGGACATGACTGAAGTGACTTAGTAGCAGCAGCAGCAGGGATGTAACTGATGGCTGTTGTAGCTACTGCTGTTTCAAGATGTAAATCTCAGGGTCAGTGTTACTTGCCAAGGGGATATCACAGATGGACTGTGCATAGAATGTGAGGCAAGAGACCCTTGAAAGGATGGAGTGTAGGGAGAGAGCAAATTGGCCAAGATGGCATGTTTAGACTCTCTCACTCCACGATTTGTAAATACTGATTATGTAATAGCTGAGATCATTTATAGCACTGCACATGTGCATCACAAGATACTTGCTTGTTCATGGGTTGTGTGAGGTATGCTTACATGAGCTCCACCTAGAAAGTGGCAGGAATTACTGCTGCATCACTGCTGTGTCTGTTGAATCAGACAGAAGAGAAAATATAGTGTATCTACTGTTATGGCTGCTGTGTCAACCAGGAGAGAAAATTACTATAGGTGCCGTGCCAGTCAGTTCAGTTCAGTTCAGTTGCTCAGTAGTGTCCAGCTCCTTGCAACCACATGGACTGCAGCATGCCAGGCTTCTCTGTCCGTCACCAATACTGGGAACTTATTCAAATTCATGCCCATTGAGTTGGTGGTGTCATCCAGTCATCTCATCCTCCGTCATCCACTTCTCCTCCTGCCTTCAATCTTTCCCAGCATCAGGGTATTTTCCAATGAGTTGGTTCTTCCCATCAGGTGGCCAGAGTATTGGAGTTTCAGCTTAAACATCAGTCCTTCCAATGAATATTCAGGGCTAATTTCCTTTAGGATGAACTGATTTGAACTCCTTTGAGTCCAAGCAACTCTCAATAGTCTTCTCCAACACCACAGTTCAAAAGCATCAGTTCTTTGGCACTCAGATTTCTTTATAGCACAACTCTTACATGCATACATGACTACTGGAAAAAACATAGCCTTGAGTAGATGGACCTTTGTTGGCAAAGTAATGTCTCTTCTTTTCACTATGCTGTCTAGGCCGGTCATAACTTTTCTTCCAAGGAGCAAGTGTCTTTTAATTTAATGGCTGCAGTCAGCATATGGAGTGATTTTGGAGCCTACAAAAATGAAGCCTTTCCCTGTTTCCACTGCTTCCCCATCTATTTCCCATGGAGTTATGGGACTGATGACATGATCTTAGTTTTCTGAATGTTGAGTTTTAAGCCAACGTTTTCACTCTCCTCTTTCACTATCCTCAAGAGGCTCTTTAGTTCTTCTTCACTTTCTGCCATCCCCAAGGAAAAGAAATGGAAAAAGGCAAACTGTTGTCTGAGAAGGCCTTACAAATAGCTGAGAAAAGAAGAGAAATGAAAGGCAAAAGATGAAAGAAAAAATATACCCATTTAAATGCAGAGTTCCAAAGAATAGCAAGGAGAGATAAGAAAGGCTTCCTTAGTAATCAATGCAAAGAAATCGAAGAAAACAATAGAATAGGAAAGAATAGAGATCTCTTCAAGATAATTAGAGACAAAGGCAACATTTCATGAAAAGATGGGCACAATAAAGGACAGAAATGGAGAATTAATGGACCTTAAGAAGAGGTGGCAACAATACACAGGAGGACTATATGAAAAATATCTTCATGACCCAGATAACGATGATGGTTTCATTGCTCATCTAGAGCCAGGCATCCTGAAATGAGAAGTCAAGTGGGTCTTAAGAAGCATCTCTATGAACAAAGCTAGTGGAGGTCATGGAATTCTAGTTGAGCTATTTCAAAACCTAAAGGATGATGCTGTGAAACTGTTGCACTCAATATGCCAGCAAATTTGGAAAACTTAGCAGTGGCCACAGGACTGGAAAAAGTCAGTTTTCATTCCAATCTCAAAGAATGGCAATGCCAACGAAAGTTCAAACTACCACACAATTGTACTTATCTCACATGCTAGCAAAATAATGCTCAAAATTCTCCATGTCAGGGTTCAACAGTGCATGAACCATGAACTTCCAGATATTGAAGCTGGATTTAGAAAAGGCAGAGGAAAAAGTGATCAAATTGCCAACATCTGTTGGATCATAGAAAAAGAAAAAGAGTTCCAGAAACATAGCTACTTCTGTTTTATTGACTATGTCAAAGCCTTTGACTGGGTGGACCACAACAAACTACGGAAAATTCTTAAAGAGATGGAAATACCAGGCCGCCTGACCTGCATCTTGAGAAATCTGTATGCAGGTCAGGAAGCAGCAGTTTGAACTGGAAATGGAACAACAGACTGGTTCCAAATAGGAAAAGGAGTACGTCAAGGCTGTATATTGTCACCCTGTTTATTTAACTTTTATGCAGAGTACATCATGAGAAATGTTGGACTGGATGAAGCACAAGCTAGAATCAAGATTGCTGGGAGAAATAGCAATAACCTCACATATGAAAATGACACCAGCCTTATGGCAGAAAGTGAAGAAGAACTAAAGAGCCTATTGATGAAATTGAAAGAAGAGAGTGAAATTGGCTTAAAGCTCAACATTCAGAAAACTAAGATCACACCATTCAGCCCTATCACTTCATGGCAAATCAATGGGGAAATAGTTGAAACAGTGACTGACTTTATTTTTGGGGGCTCCAAAATGACCACAGTTGGTGACTGCAGTCATAAAATAAAAGATGCTTCCTCCTTGGAAGGAAAGTTATGATCAACCTAGATAGCATATTGAAAAACAGAGACATTACTTTGCCAACAAAAGTCCATCTCTTCAAGGCTATGGTGTTTCCAGTAGTCATGTATGGATATGACAGTTTGACTATAAAGAAATCTGAGCACCAAAGCATTGATGCTTTTGAATTGTGGTGTTGGAGAAGACTCTTGAGAGTCCCTCGGATTTCAAGGGACCAGTCCATCCTAAAGGAAATCAGTCCTGAATATTCATTGGAAAGACTGATGTTGAAGCTGAAACTCCAATACCTTGGCCACTTGATGCAAAGAACTGACTCATTTGAAAAGTCCCTGATGATTGGAAAGATTGAGGGCAGGAGGAGAAGTGGACGACAGAGGATGAGATGGTTGGATGGCATCACCAACTCAGTGGACATGAGTTTGAGTAAACTCCAGGAGTTGGTGACGGACAGGGAGGCCTGGCGTGCTGTGGTCCATGGGGTTGCAAAGAGTTGGACCAATTGAACGACTGAACTGAACTGTACTAAATCCCCTATCCTCATCTTTCCCCTCACCACCATCTTCCCCACTGGTACCCATTATCCATTCTCTGTACCCATGAGTCTGTTCTCTTTGCTATATTCTCATCTTATATTTTAGATTCCACATATAACTGGCAAGACACAGTGTTTATCTCTTTCTGACTGACTTATTTCAGTAAACATAATACCCTCTAGACCTATCCGTGTTGCTACAAATGGCAAAATTTCAATGTTTAAAATTGGACTTTAGTTAATGTATATTAGTGTCAAATGTACCATATGGTGATTCAAAAATTTTATAATTATAACCCAAAGTTATAAATTATAAAAATAATCTAAGTGTTTACATAAATTTTTATAATAACACCATAGTGTTTATATATATGCATTATGCAAAGGGTAAAATATAAATATCTATAAACTATCATCTTGTGTATTTATCAAGCACCCACTACCTAGTCAAGAGATAAAAACTCCACTTCAACACAGATACATTTTACTACCTATTCTCCATCCTGAGCTTCTATTCATCTTCTACTATCAATATTCATCTTTGTTATTCAACTTAATAGTAATTTCTTCTTTTTCAAGATACATTATGTTGATATTTTACAAATTATTCTAGTGCTATAAACGTGCTTGTGCATATTGTTTAATAAAATATAGATTCATTTCTATTGTATGCTTTTATTGTTGTTTAGTTGCTAAGTCGCATCTGACTCTTTTACAACCCCATGGACTGTAACCCACTAGACTCCTCTGTTCATGGGATTTCCCAGGCATGAATACTGGAGTGAGTTGACATTTCCTTCTCCAGGTGATATCAAACCCACATCTTTTGCATTGGCAGGTGGATTCTTTAACACTGAGCCACCAAGGAAGCCCTTCTTAATAGTGGCTTTTAATTATCAAATGTATCAATTTTTACTTATAGCAACTGAATAATTTTATGTAATTATTTATATTGCGGTGATTTTATGCTGTCCCTTTTCCATGCCATTTTTGAAAATATTATTTTACTACCGACAGTTGGTTCCACAACGGACTAGGGGTGGTTTTAATTTTTAATTTTTTTTCCGTCTCAAGTGTACATGTACAATTTTTTGTTTTAATATAGTCCCAGGTATATATCAATCATAATTCATGTTCATATGCATGTGGGTCTGTTTCTATACTCTCTATTCTGTTCCATTGGTCAGTTTTTCTATCTTTGTATTAATACACCACTGACTTAAAATTTACTCTAAAAATGCTGTACTAAAACCCAGTAGAGTATTATATCAATATTGTTACAGAGTATTAAATTTCATGGTATGCTTTGGCTTTGTTGATGGTGGCCATTCTCTGTTTCCTACTTCACTAAATTCTGCTTTTATTTCTATGATTTTTGTCCTTTAACTTTCCTTTGGGATTAATTTAATCTGTTTCTAGAGGTTTTAATCTAATATATGCTCTGCAGATTGCAAATTTTCCCTTAAAGAATAGATTTAGCTATATGCAAGTTCTACTGTTTATCATCATCTGTTCAAAATGTTTTCTACCTTATTTTGTGGGGTTTTTTCTTTGGTCCAAGAATTATTCAAAATTGGACTGCAAATGTGCAAATATAAAGAAGCTTTCTGGTCATTTTTTATATTATAAAATTTTATCAAACTGTTTTTAAATCAAGCTTGTTCAAAGAATATTCTCTGTTTGCTGCTAATTCTTTGAAGTATATTGACTTAGGCTGCACAGTCCAGGACATGGTCAATTTTAGCAATACTTTCACGACTCTGGAGTTAATAGTTAATTGTAGTTTTCTATATATGTGAATATGGTTAGGTTTCATACAACACACAAACAAACATTAAACCACTTTTGGAATGAATATAGAATGAAACAATAGAATAATTGAAATGTGACTATGATGCATGAGATTTTTTCCTAAAGGAAAAAATGCAGAGTTGTTTTTGCATATTTCCTTCTATGATATATCATAATATAAAGCTAATATCATAAGATCAGGTGTAGTCATGCAGCCATTTTGAATGAAGTTTTCAATTAAAAAAATAATGTTCTCTATATTAAAAATATGGGAGAAAAATGAATTGAACATTTTCAGAACCCACTTGATATTTTTGGATTCTGTATTAGAAGCAAACAAGAAGCTTTCTGGGTTAATTACTTCTTTCAATTAATTGTTAAAAATATCTTCAGGAGAATATAGCTTCCAGGACGTTATTTTTAAATGCTAAAAATAAAAAGCACAGCTACTTTTATTCCAGTCAGTCTTTAATAATTTGTACTGTTTTGAGATATTAAAATAGCTAGAATAATTACCCACTAATATTTTGTTAATAAACTCATTTCCCATATATCATGAAACGAATGCTGCTCATTTGCTGTTTGATTATAATATCAGAAATATTAACTTTAAAATAATACATACAAATTCAATTTTCTCTGACTACAGAACCAACATAAGTATACTGAATGCTTGGGGCTGGTGCACTGAGATGATCCAGAGGGATGGTATGGGGAGGGAGGAGGGTGGGGGGATTTAGGATGGGAAACACCTGATTACCTGTGGTGGATTCATGTTGATGTATGGCAAAACCAATAAAATATTGTAACATAATTAACCTCCAGTTAAAATAAATAAATTTATATTAAAAATAAATAAATAATATATAAAAATTAGAAAAAAATATCCAACATAATTATTAAGTACAGGAAAACAGATCCCAGATAGAATCACTTAAGTGAGTAGAGCCCATGTCACCAAGCCAAAATTTAATTAACTTAATTTTATGTTCCCAGGAATGAAATCTTATACCAATAAACAAGGAGTTGCCTAACCAGTTTTAGTTAGGTTATCTGCTTGATAACACCTTTCCATCCCTATAAAGAAAGTAACTTTACAATAGCCAGTTTAGTTTTTTTCCTACTATGACTTCTTATTTCTACTCCCTAGGACCTATAGAATCTCTTGCCTTGTATAGCTCTTCAAATCTCCTTTCTAGATGACAGACTGAATGCTACATGATCCATGAATCACTGAATAAAATCGGTAAGATCTTAAATTTTACTCAGTTGAATTATGCTTTCAGACATTCAACTAAAGCAATCACCTGGAATCATTCACAGTTGGTTTTTACAAAGATATCAATAGAATATCAGTCAAAAACTATACATTTCATTAAAATTTTTTGATCTACATGATTTTTTCCTAAATGACTGTATAATCTATCTTTGGATATTTACTTATTAAGAATCAAAAATAATAAATGATTTTGTGATTTGTGAAAGGTCATCTAGCATTTATTTAATAATTTTTGTAAAAGTTATTCTTTTTTAAAATGTAAATTTATTTATTTTTATTGGAGGTTAATTACTTTATATTGGTTTTGCCATACATCAACATGAATTCCCCATCCTGAAACCCTTCCCTCCTCCCTCCCCATATCATCCCTCTGGGTCATCCCAGTGCACCAGCCCCAAGCATCCAGTATCATGCCTCGAACCTGGGCTGGTGATTTGATTCATATATGATATTATACATGTTTCAAAGCCATTTTCCCAAATCATCCCACCTTCTCCCTCTCACACAGAGTCCAAAAGCCTGTTCTATGCATCTGTGTCTCTTTTGGTGTCTCACATACAGGGTTATTACCATCTTTCTAAATTCCATATATATATGTTAGTATACTGTATTGGTGCTTTTCTTTCTGGCTTACTTTACTCTGTATAATAGGCTCCAGTTTCATCCACCTCATTAGAACTGCTTCAAATGTATTCTTTTTAATGGCTGAGTACAGCCACTATGGAGAACAGTGTGGAGATTCCTTAAAAAACTGGAAATAGAACTGCCTTATGACCCAGCAATCCCGCTGCTGGGCATACACACTGAGGAAACCTGAATTGAAAGAAGTATTCTTAAAAGTGATTTATTGAAGTAAATTATTGGCACTTTTCAGGATTTATTATCAAATTTCCAAGGTACACTTAAGAAACTGTCCCAATTNTTTCCCCTCACCACCATCTTCCCCACTGGTACCCATTATCCATTCTCTGTACCCATGAGTCTGTTCTCTTTGCTATATTCTCATCTTATATTTTAGATTCCACATATAACTGGCAAGACACAGTGTTTATCTCTTTCTGACTGACTTATTTCAGTAAACATAATACCCTCTAGACCTATCCGTGTTGCTACAAATGGCAAAATTTCAATGTTTAAAATTGGACTTTAGTTAATGTATATTAGTGTCAAATGTACCATATGGTGATTCAAAAATTTTATAATTATAACCCAAAGTTATAAATTATAAAAATAATCTAAGTGTTTACATAAATTTTTATAATAACACCATAGTGTTTATATATATGCATTATGCAAAGGGTAAAATATAAATATCTATAAACTATCATCTTGTGTATTTATCAAGCACCCACTACCTAGTCAAGAGATAAAAACTCCACTTCAACACAGATACATTTTACTACCTATTCTCCATCCTGAGCTTCTATTCATCTTCTACTATCAATATTCATCTTTGTTATTCAACTTAATAGTAATTTCTTCTTTTTCAAGATACATTATGTTGATATTTTACAAATTATTCTAGTGCTATAAACGTGCTTGTGCATATTGTTTAATAAAATATAGATTCATTTCTATTGTATGCTTTTATTGTTGTTTAGTTGCTAAGTCGCATCTGACTCTTTTACAACCCCATGGACTGTAACCCACTAGACTCCTCTGTTCATGGGATTTCCCAGGCATGAATACTGGAGTGAGTTGACATTTCCTTCTCCAGGTGATATCAAACCCACATCTTTTGCATTGGCAGGTGGATTCTTTAACACTGAGCCACCAAGGAAGCCCTTCTTAATAGTGGCTTTTAATTATCAAATGTATCAATTTTTACTTATAGCAACTGAATAATTTTATGTAATTATTTATATTGCGGTGATTTTATGCTGTCCCTTTTCCATGCCATTTTTGAAAATATTATTTTACTACCGACAGTTGGTTCCACAACGGACTAGGGGTGGTTTTAATTTTTAATTTTTTTTCCGTCTCAAGTGTACATGTACAATTTTTTGTTTTAATATAGTCCCAGGTATATATCAATCATAATTCATGTTCATATGCATGTGGGTCTGTTTCTATACTCTCTATTCTGTTCCATTGGTCAGTTTTTCTATCTTTGTATTAATACACCACTGACTTAAAATTTACTCTAAAAATGCTGTACTAAAACCCAGTAGAGTATTATATCAATATTGTTACAGAGTATTAAATTTCATGGTATGCTTTGGCTTTGTTGATGGTGGCCATTCTCTGTTTCCTACTTCACTAAATTCTGCTTTTATTTCTATGATTTTTGTCCTTTAACTTTCCTTTGGGATTAATTTAATCTGTTTCTAGAGGTTTTAATCTAATATATGCTCTGCAGATTGCAAATTTTCCCTTAAAGAATAGATTTAGCTATATGCAAGTTCTACTGTTTATCATCATCTGTTCAAAATGTTTTCTACCTTATTTTGTGGGGTTTTTTCTTTGGTCCAAGAATTATTCAAAATTGGACTGCAAATGTGCAAATATAAAGAAGCTTTCTGGTCATTTTTTATATTATAAAATTTTATCAAACTGTTTTTAAATCAAGCTTGTTCAAAGAATATTCTCTGTTTGCTGCTAATTCTTTGAAGTATATTGACTTAGGCTGCACAGTCCAGGACATGGTCAATTTTAGCAATACTTTCACGACTCTGGAGTTAATAGTTAATTGTAGTTTTCTATATATGTGAATATGGTTAGGTTTCATACAACACACAAACAAACATTAAACCACTTTTGGAATGAATATAGAATGAAACAATAGAATAATTGAAATGTGACTATGATGCATGAGATTTTTTCCTAAAGGAAAAAATGCAGAGTTGTTTTTGCATATTTCCTTCTATGATATATCATAATATAAAGCTAATATCATAAGATCAGGTGTAGTCATGCAGCCATTTTGAATGAAGTTTTCAATTAAAAAAATAATGTTCTCTATATTAAAAATATGGGAGAAAAATGAATTGAACATTTTCAGAACCCACTTGATATTTTTGGATTCTGTATTAGAAGCAAACAAGAAGCTTTCTGGGTTAATTACTTCTTTCAATTAATTGTTAAAAATATCTTCAGGAGAATATAGCTTCCAGGACGTTATTTTTAAATGCTAAAAATAAAAAGCACAGCTACTTTTATTCCAGTCAGTCTTTAATAATTTGTACTGTTTTGAGATATTAAAATAGCTAGAATAATTACCCACTAATATTTTGTTAATAAACTCATTTCCCATATATCATGAAACGAATGCTGCTCATTTGCTGTTTGATTATAATATCAGAAATATTAACTTTAAAATAATACATACAAATTCAATTTTCTCTGACTACAGAACCAACATAAGTATACTGAATGCTTGGGGCTGGTGCACTGAGATGATCCAGAGGGATGGTATGGGGAGGGAGGAGGGTGGGGGGATTTAGGATGGGAAACACCTGATTACCTGTGGTGGATTCATGTTGATGTATGGCAAAACCAATAAAATATTGTAACATAATTAACCTCCAGTTAAAATAAATAAATTTATATTAAAAATAAATAAATAATATATAAAAATTAGAAAAAAATATCCAACATAATTATTAAGTACAGGAAAACAGATCCCAGATAGAATCACTTAAGTGAGTAGAGCCCATGTCACCAAGCCAAAATTTAATTAACTTAATTTTATGTTCCCAGGAATGAAATCTTATACCAATAAACAAGGAGTTGCCTAACCAGTTTTAGTTAGGTTATCTGCTTGATAACACCTTTCCATCCCTATAAAGAAAGTAACTTTACAATAGCCAGTTTAGTTTTTTTCCTACTATGACTTCTTATTTCTACTCCCTAGGACCTATAGAATCTCTTGCCTTGTATAGCTCTTCAAATCTCCTTTCTAGATGACAGACTGAATGCTACATGATCCATGAATCACTGAATAAAATCGGTAAGATCTTAAATTTTACTCAGTTGAATTATGCTTTCAGACATTCAACTAAAGCAATCACCTGGAATCATTCACAGTTGGTTTTTACAAAGATATCAATAGAATATCAGTCAAAAACTATACATTTCATTAAAATTTTTTGATCTACATGATTTTTTCCTAAATGACTGTATAATCTATCTTTGGATATTTACTTATTAAGAATCAAAAATAATAAATGATTTTGTGATTTGTGAAAGGTCATCTAGCATTTATTTAATAATTTTTGTAAAAGTTATTCTTTTTTAAAATGTAAATTTATTTATTTTTATTGGAGGTTAATTACTTTATATTGGTTTTGCCATACATCAACATGAATTCCCCATCCTGAAACCCTTCCCTCCTCCCTCCCCATATCATCCCTCTGGGTCATCCCAGTGCACCAGCCCCAAGCATCCAGTATCATGCCTCGAACCTGGGCTGGTGATTTGATTCATATATGATATTATACATGTTTCAAAGCCATTTTCCCAAATCATCCCACCTTCTCCCTCTCACACAGAGTCCAAAAGCCTGTTCTATGCATCTGTGTCTCTTTTGGTGTCTCACATACAGGGTTATTACCATCTTTCTAAATTCCATATATATATGTTAGTATACTGTATTGGTGCTTTTCTTTCTGGCTTACTTTACTCTGTATAATAGGCTCCAGTTTCATCCACCTCATTAGAACTGCTTCAAATGTATTCTTTTTAATGGCTGAGTACAGCCACTATGGAGAACAGTGTGGAGATTCCTTAAAAAACTGGAAATAGAACTGCCTTATGACCCAGCAATCCCGCTGCTGGGCATACACACTGAGGAAACCTGAATTGAAAGAAGTATTCTTAAAAGTGATTTATTGAAGTAAATTATTGGCACTTTTCAGGATTTATTATCAAATTTCCAAGGTACACTTAAGAAACTGTCCCAATTAACATTTTTAGAAAGCCAAATATTTTGTTGTTTTATATTTATATTCATATGATAATATNTGAATTGAAAGAAGTATTCTTAAAAGTGATTTATTGAAGTAAATTATTGGCACTTTTCAGGATTTATTATCAAATTTCCAAGGTACACTTAAGAAACTGTCCCAATTAACATTTTTAGAAAGCCAAATATTTTGTTGTTTTATATTTATATTCATATGATAATATATATCAATATCTTCAATATATTATCTGAATGGGAAAGTTTCCTGTTCAAGAAATAAATATTGGCCCATAGTTTATATTTATGGACAAGTTTGAAACTCACCAGCACTTCACAATAAACCATACACTTATTTTTACTTTGTATTTTACAGTTTTTAAGCATGGTATTCGAAACTGATTATACTGTTTTAATTATTGTAGTGGTACAATTGATTTTAATATTTGTTATTCCAGTTTTGTCTCTTATAACTCTTTTTTCAAGATTTTCTTGATGTATCGGCATGTTTATCATTTATAATTTATTTTCCATTCCAAAAATTGTCAGTGGCATTTAAATCAAGAAATAAAAGTTATTTTATATTTCAAATTTAAAGGGATATGCTTATATTTTACATATAACCAAGGGCTTCCCAGGTGGCACAATGGTAAAGAATTCACCTGCCAATGTAGGAGAAGCAAAAGATATGGGTTTGATCCCTGAGTCAGAAAAATATATTGGAGTAGGAAATGACAACCCATTCCAGTGTTCTTGCCTGAAAAATTCCATGAGGAGAGGAACTTGGTGGGCTACAGTTCATGGGGTTGCAAACAGTGGACACGACTGAGGGACTGTGATCACTCACTTAGAGGCAGACATCCTGGAATGTGAAGTCAAGTGATCCTTAGAAAGCATCACTATGAACAAAGCTAGTGGAGGTGATGGAATT
>SJYA01017739.1:0-13220 GCA_006410615.1 Neotragus moschatus
TCTTATACACATCTACGCTGGCTCCCAGCAAGAGGTGACCAGGAGGAAAATCTAGGTAATCAAAAGGAGACAGACAGATCCAGCCAGTAATCAGTTCCCTGAGTGTTCACAGCCTGGAATACACAAAGAGATTCACAGAATTGGGTAGAGAAGAGAAGGGGGAGGGAGGAGATAGAGGCGACCTGGTGAAGAAAAAGGAGAGTCAAAAGGGGAAGAGAGCAATCAAGCCAGTAATCTCACTCCCAAGTAAAAATGGGTATCCTGAAGATTGGGTTCTTAATGGTACAAAATTGATAACAAATACCAAAAAGCAAAGATTAAAAATCTAGAGTAGAGGTTAGACTCTCAAAAATACAATATTAAAAAAACAAAACAGTCACCAAAATTATAAAATATATATATGAAGTTTGCTTTAAAAATAGGGTCTTTTGTTTTTGCAAGGTAATAGTAGATTATAAAAATGAAAATTAAAGGAGTAATAGAGGACTTTAAAATTTTTTAATTAAAAAATGATAATAGTAAAAATCTATCTAGGAATTTCTCTGGAGCTGTTGCAGAGAGTGTGGGGTCAGTTCAGTTTCAGATAGTTCCTTGATCCAGCTTATACTTCTCAAGATCTATAGGCCCCTTCCCATGTAGTCGGTGCTAACTACAGGGTTTTAATCTGTTGCACCTGTCACTTCCAAAGCAGTTCCCTCTGTTTATTTTAGCTTCTTCTGTTTGCTGGTCCCTTCAGTGTTTAATTTCCACCCTGACACAAGGGTGTGAAGGTGGTCACTTATTTAGGCTCACTTGTTCAGTCGTGCTGTGGGGAGGGAGGAACACAACAAATATCACTGGCGTGTGTGGGGAGTGTTCACAGTGTTTCAGCCACACTGGATTTGTCCCCACTCATGGCGTGTGTGCTTTCATGGTCTACACTTCTCAGGCTCTAGGTTGCTCTACCAGGAGCTGCCTGAGGTGGGCCCTGGGTTGCATGCACTTTCCAGGTCTAAGCCACTCAGGTTCAGGTTTTCTGGTACTCCCCAAAGGCGTAGACTCAGTTGGGCCTGCATTTTGTGCCCTTCCCAGGTCCGAGCAGCTCAGGTGACCAGGTGCTTGGCAACTGCAGTCACCCCCAGGTGGGTGGTGCATCTTACTGCCTCTCTTGTCCCAGCCACTTGGTTTCCTGGGTGTACAATGGGCACATCTTTGCAGACATGCCATATGTCTCTTCTGGGGAGCTGATCTCTGGCTGTGACCCTCCCGGTGGATGTCAACCATCCAGAATACCAAGAACTCTTGGTTAGCAACGGAGCCTGTTTGCAGTTAGGTAGAGGATGCCTCTCTGGGGCCGCGATTGGCCCTTTCTGGCTCTGGTTGCCTTCGCCTGCCTGTCTCCGACAGGGGATGGGCCAGTCCACAGCTAGTACTCAGTCCTTCGTTCTGTGAGCAGGCCTGGTAGTGCCTCAGGTTAAGGCTTTTCGCAGGATAGTTCTCTCTCTCTTTTTTTTCTTCCTCTCTCTCTCTGGCTATACCTCAGTTTGGGTTGCTATCTCACCTTAGTTCCCTCAGGGCCCAGTCCTTACCCTAAGCAATGCAGCCCATGCCTCCCTGTTCAGCCCCACTTGCTGGTGGTGGCTGTGAGCCCCGGGAGTTGCATTAGGCACATAATCTGTGGGGTTTAATTATATATTTATTTATTTTTCCTCCCGGTTATGTTGCCCTCTGAGATTCCAAGATTCCCCACAGACCCGCCGGTGAGACTGTTTCCTGGTGTTTGGAAACTTCTCCTTTAAGATTCCTTTCCTGGGACAGATCTCCATCCCTACCTCTTTTGTCTCTCTTTTCAACTTTTATATTTTGTCCTAACTCCTTTCGAAGACAACAGGCTGCCTTTCTGGGTGCCTGATGTCCTCTGCCAGCATTCAGAAGTTGTTTTGTGGAATTTGCTCAGCATTCAAATGTTCTTTAGATGAATTAGTGGCAGAGAAAGTGGTCTCCCCATCCTATTCCTCTGCCATCTTAGGACCACCCCAACAAATTATATTTTAAAATGAAGAAGATTATGACTTCTTCTGAGTAGACGCAAATAATTCTGAATCTTGTTTTTGGACAATGACTATGTTTTACATACAACATTTTTATACCATATCCTTTTCTATTTTTCTGTTAAACAATATAATTTTAGATTTAGAAAGTCTCTTCCATACCCTCTGCCCTATACTACCACCTTTTCATTTTTCTGGTTTTTTTTTTCTTTTTCTCACTTTCTCTTTCTTCCTCCCTATGTTGTAATGGTAATAACTTATCTTTAGATGGTGTTTTAATATACAAAATGCTATTACATAGAAGTTTTCATTTATCCCTCTCAACAAATCAATATGATAGGCAGAGATGCATTTATTTTCCTATTTTATAGATGGCAATAAGACCCAGAGTTATTAAATGAGCCACACAATACCTCATAATTAGTAACTAGACATGAATCAGTCTACTTTGATAAACTCAATACCAAATATACAGCTTGCTTCAATTCAGAAGTACATTCTCTTTCTAGAAGCTAAGCAAAACTAGAGCAAAGCTGCTATGTGCTATCCAACATGATATGGCGCGAAGAGCATTGTTTTAGAAGCAGATATTCTTGGATAAAATCTCTGCCCCATTCCATATTATTCATTTATTCAGGAGATATTCATTGAATGCCTCCCATGTAGTACAGTCTTGACAGGCACTGGGCATAAGCAGGGAGCAGGAAGTTGGAGCTGCTGATTCAGTGAATGAGCTTCTCGAATAACAAACCACATTCACTGATGAGAATAAACTCATAGACTATAATGAAATAGCAGCTGAAAAATACTACAAAGAAAGTGAAAGTGTTAGTCACTCAGTCATGTCCAACTCTGTGACTCCATGGACTGCAGCCTGCCAGGCTCCTCTGTCCATGGAAATCTCCAGGCAAGAATACTAAAGTGGGTTTCCATTCCCTTCTCCAGGAGAGCTTCCTGACCTAGGGATGGAACCCACATCTCCAACATTGCAGGCAGATTCTTTACCATCAGAGCCACCAGGGAAGCTCACAAAAAAAGTATAGTGGGATAAAAGAGAGGCTATGGCAGACAGGGTATCCAGGGATGATGTGACGTACTTCAGACAAAGGGTATCTGGAAAGCTCCTTTTCCAGAGATAACACTGGAGTGGAGATAGACGTGATGAGAGATTGTATCCCACAAATATCTGGAAGAGAAATGGACTAGAGAGTGTTCCTCAAAGCTCAATCACATTAGAATTGCCTGGGGGGTCTCTAAGGACATCACCAAGACCTACCCTAGAGCTACATATTGAATTGAGCTGGCATAGAGTTTGGAAGATCCTTTGGAATAACTCTGCTTTCAAATAGATATTTATTATTCCATCCTTCCTCCTTCTGTGTGTGCCTGAGATGCTGGTGCACAAGAATCACCTGCAGGGCCTGTTAAAAGTCACAGTGAGACCCCACTCCCAGTTTCTGATTCTGTGGGTCTGGCTTGAGAGTTGGTATTTTACTTCTTTTCCCATCCTTCTCCTCCTCCTCTTTTTTTTTTTTTTTCCCCCAGATAAGGAAGCTGAGGTTTAAATAAATTCTGAGAAATATCTGGAGAAGGTAAATCTGTAGAGACAGGAAGATGACTTGGTGTTTGTGACTGGGAATGGAAATAGGGAGGTGACTGCAAATGAACAAGAGATTTCTTTGGTGATATCACAAATGTCCTAAAATTAGACTTGGGGAAGGATCCTCAGTCAGTCAGTCATGTCTGACTCTTTGTGATCCCATGGGCTNAAGTTGTTTTGTGGAATTTGCTCAGCATTCAAATGTTCTTTAGATGAATTAGTGGCAGAGAAAGTGGTCTCCCCATCCTATTCCTCTGCCATCTTAGGACCACCCCAACAAATTATATTTTAAAATGAAGAAGATTATGACTTCTTCTGAGTAGACGCAAATAATTCTGAATCTTGTTTTTGGACAATGACTATGTTTTACATACAACATTTTTATACCATATCCTTTTCTATTTTTCTGTTAAACAATATAATTTTAGATTTAGAAAGTCTCTTCCATACCCTCTGCCCTATACTACCACCTTTTCATTTTTCTGGTTTTTTTTTTCTTTTTCTCACTTTCTCTTTCTTCCTCCCTATGTTGTAATGGTAATAACTTATCTTTAGATGGTGCTTTAATATACAAAATGCTATTACATAGAAGTTTTCATTTATCCCTCTCAACAAATCAATATGATAGGCAGAGATGCATTTATTTTCCTATTTTATAGATGGCAATAAGACCCAGAGTTATTAAATGAGCCACACAATACCTCATAATTAGTAACTAGACATGAATCAGTCTACTTTGATAAACTCAATACCAAATATACAGCTTGCTTCAATTCAGAAGTACATTCTCTTTCTAGAAGCTAAGCAAAACTAGAGCAAAGCTGCTATGTGCTATCCAACATGATATGGCGCGAAGAGCATTGTTTTAGAAGCAGATATTCTTGGATAAAATCTCTGCCCCATTCCATATTATTCATTTATTCAGGAGATATTCATTGAATGCCTCCCATGTAGTACAGTCTTGACAGGCACTGGGCATAAGCAGGGAGCAGGAAGTTGGAGCTGCTGATTCAGTGAATGAGCTTCTCGAATAACAAACCACATTCACTGATGAGAATAAACTCATAGACTATAATGAAATAGCAGCTGAAAAATACTACAAAGAAAGTGAAAGTGTTAGTCACTCAGTCATGTCCAACTCTGTGACTCCATGGACTGCAGCCTGCCAGGCTCCTCTGTCCATGGAAATCTCCAGGCAAGAATACTAAAGTGGGTTTCCATTCCCTTCTCCAGGAGAGCTTCCTGACCTAGGGATGGAACCCACATCTCCAACATTGCAGGCAGATTCTTTACCATCAGAGCCACCAGGGAAGCTCACAAAAAAAGTATAGTGGGATAAAAGAGAGGCTATGGCAGACAGGGTATCCAGGGATGATGTGACGTACTTCAGACAAAGGGTATCTGGAAAGCTCCTTTTCCAGAGATAACACTGGAGTGGAGATAGACGTGATGAGAGATTGTATCCCACAAATATCTGGAAGAGAAATGGACTAGAGAGTGTTCCTCAAAGCTCAATCACATTAGAATTGCCTGGGGGGTCTCTAAGGACATCACCAAGACCTACCCTAGAGCTACATATTGAATTGAGCTGGCATAGAGTTTGGAAGATCCTTTGGAATAACTCTGCTTTCAAATAGATATTTATTATTCCATCCTTCCTCCTTCTGTGTGTGCCTGAGATGCTGGTGCACAAGAATCACCTGCAGGGCCTGTTAAAAGTCACAGTGAGACCCCACTCCCAGTTTCTGATTCTGTGGGTCTGGCTTGAGAGTTGGTATTTTACTTCTTTTCCCATCCTTCTCCTCCTCCTCTTTTTTTTTTTTTTTCCCCCAGATAAGGAAGCTGAGGTTTAAATAAATTCTGAGAAATATCTGGAGAAGGTAAATCTGTAGAGACAGGAAGATGACTTGGTGTTTGTGACTGGGAATGGAAATAGGGAGGTGACTGCAAATGAACAAGAGATTTCTTTGGTGATATCACAAATGTCCTAAAATTAGACTTGGGGAAGGATCCTCAGTCAGTCAGTCATGTCTGACTCTTTGTGATCCCATGGGCTNCATTGAATGCCTCCCATGTAGTACAGTCTTGACAGGCACTGGGCATAAGCAGGGAGCAGGAAGTTGGAGCTGCTGATTCAGTGAATGAGCTTCTCGAATAACAAACCACATTCACTGATGAGAATAAACTCATAGACTATAATGAAATAGCAGCTGAAAAATACTACAAAGAAAGTGAAAGTGTTAGTCACTCAGTCATGTCCAACTCTGTGACTCCATGGACTGCAGCCTGCCAGGCTCCTCTGTCCATGGAAATCTCCAGGCAAGAATACTAAAGTGGGTTGCCATTCCCTTCTCCAGGAGAGCTTCCTGACCTAGGGATGGAACCCACATCTCCAACATTGCAGGCAGATTCTTTACCATCAGAGCCACCAGGGAAGCTCACAAAAAAAGTATAGTGGGATAAAAGAGAGGCTATGGCAGACAGGGTATCCAGGGATGATGTGACGTACTTCAGACAAAGGGTATCTGGAAAGCTCCTTTTCCAGAGATAACACTGGAGTGGAGATAGACGTGATGAGAGATTGTATCCCACAAATATCTGGAAGAGAAATGGACTAGAGAGTGTTCCTCAAAGCTCAATCACATTAGAATTGCCTGGGGGGGTCTCTAAGGATATCACCAAGACCTACCCTAGAGCTACATATTGAATTGAGCTGGCATAGAGTTTGGAAGATCCTTTGGAATAACTCTGCTTTCAAATAGATATTTATTATTCCATCCTTCCTCCTTCTGTGTGTGCCTGAGATGCTGGTGCACAAGAATCACCTGCAGGGCCTGTTAAAAGTCACAGTGAGACCCCACTCCCAGTTTCTGATTCTGTGGGTCTGGCTTGAGAGTTGGTATTTTACTTCTTTTCCCATCCTTCTCCTCCTCCTCTTTTTTTTTTTTTTTCCCCCAGATAAGGAAGCTGAGGTTTAAATAAATTCTGAGAAATATCTGGAGAAGGTAAATCTGTAGAGACAGGAGATGACTTGGTGTTTGTGACTGGGAATGGAAATAGGGAGGTGACTGCAAATGAACAAGAGATTTCTTTGGTGATATCACAAATGTCCTAAAATTAGACTTGGGGAAGGATCCTCAGTCAGTCAGTCATGTCTGACTCTTTGTGATCCCATGGGCTATAACCCCTAAGCTCCTCTCTCCATGGAATTTTTAAGGCAAGATAATGGAGTGGGTTGCCATTTCCTAATCCAGGGGACATTCCTGACCCAGAGATCGAATCCCATCTCCTGTGTCTCCTGCATTGGCAGGCAGATTCTTTACCACTGAGTCACCTAGGAAGCCTGTGGAATGATGCGTGACTCCATAAATTTACTAAAAATCATTGACTTGTACACTTAAAATGAATAAATTTTATGGTATTTAAATGATACTTCTCCCCTTCTCTTTGCCGTGAAGTGATAGGGCCAGATGCCATGATCTGAGTTCATTTAATATTTAGCTTTCAGTTGGTTTTTTTCATGCTCCCTTTCACCCTCATCAAGAGGCACTTTAGTCCCTCTTCTCTTTCTTAGAGTGGTATCATCTGCATTTCTGATGTTGTTGATATTTTTCTTGGTAATCTTGATTCTAGCTTGTGACTAATCCAGCCTGGCATTTCTCATGATGTGCTCTGTTTATAAGTTAAATAAACAGGGTGACAATAAACAGCCTTGAAGTACTCTTTGCTCAATTCTGAACTAGTCAGTTCCATATAGAGTTCTAACTGTTGCTTCTTGACTGGCGTACAGGTTTCTCAGGAGACAGGTAAGATGGTCTGGTATTCCCTTCTCTTTAAGAATTTTCCTCAGTTTGTTCTGATCCACACAGTCCAAGGCTTTAGTGTCGTCAATGAAACAGAGGTAAATGTTCTTTCGGAATTTCCTTGCTTTCTTTGTGATCCAGAGAATGTTGGCAATTTGATCGCTGGTTCCTATGCCTTTTCTAAACCCATCTTGGACATCTGGAAGTTCATCGTTCACATAATGCTTAAGCCTCGCGTGCAGGATTTTGAGCATAACCTTACGAGCATGTGAGATTAGTGCAGTTTTCTGGTGGTGTGAACATTCTTTAGTACTGCCCTTCTTGGGAATTGGGATGAGGATTCACCTTTTCCAGTCTTGTGGACACTGGTGGGTTTTCCAAATATGCTGAAATATTGAGTGCAGCACTTTGATAGCATCAACTTTTGAGTACTGTAAATAGCTCTACTGGAATTCCATTGCCACCATTAGCTTTACTGATAGCAGTGCTTCCTAAGGCCCAGTTGACTTTGCACTCCAGAATGTCTTTCTCTGGCTGAGTGACAGCACCATCATGATCATCCAGTTCATTAAGATCTTGTTTGTACAGCTCTTCTGGGTATTCATTTATTAACAGTAGTCATATATGCCTGTGAGAGGTGGACCATAAAAAAGGCAGAGTGCTGAAGAATTGATGTTTTCAAACTGTGTGGCTGGAGAAAACACTTGGGAGTCTCCCTGAGCAAGATCAAACTAGTCTATCTCAAAGGAAATCAACCTTTGAAAGTACCGGTGCTGAAATTGAAGTTCCAATACTTTGGCTACCTGATGCAAAGAGCTGACTTATTGGAAAAGACCCTGATGATGGGAAAGATTGAAGGCAGGAGGAGAAGGAGAGGACAGAGTATAAGATGGTTGGATGGCATCACTGACTCAATGGACATGGTTTGAGCAAGCTCCAGGAGTTGGTGATGAACAGGGAAGCCTGGTGTGCTGCAGTCCATGGGGTCTCAAAGAGTTGGAAACAACTGAGTGACTGAACTGAGACAGCTCATCAGAAGCCACCCTGCAAAAAACAGGGTGGAATGAAATATATAATGTTTTGAAAGAACAAACCCCTGACCTAAAACTTTATATCCAATGAAACAGTCCTGCAGAATTGAAAAAGAAATAAAAATGTTTTCAGACAAATAAAAACTGAGGGAAATCATCATCAGCAGACCTGCTCCAGAAAAAAATGCTAAAAGAAGCTTTTCAGGGGGGAAAAAAAGTGGTATAGGCCAAGAAGTCAGAGCATCAACATAAAATATCAAAAGTGCCTATTATGTTGCCTTAAAGCGTATGTTGATGCTTTTGAACTGTGGTGTTGGAGAAGACTCTTGAGAGTTCCTTGGACTGCAAGGAGGTTCAATCAGTCCATTCTAAAGGAGATCAGCCCTGGGTGTTCTTTGGAAGGACTGATGCTAAAGCTGAAACTCCAGTACTTTGGCCACCTCATGTGAAGAGTTGAGTCACTGGAAAAGACTCTGATGCTGGGAGGGATTGAAGGCAGGAGGAGAAGGGGACGACAGAGGATGAGATGGCTGGATGGCATCACTGACTTGATGGACATGAGTCTGAGTGAACTCTGGGAGTTGGTGATGAACAGGGAAGCCTGGAGTGCTGNTCAGTCCATTCTAAAGGAGATCAGCCCTGGGTGTTCTTTGGAAGGACTGATGCTAAAGCTGAAACTCCAGTACTTTGGCCACCTCATGTGAAGAGTTGAGTCACTGGAAAAGACTCTGATGCTGGGAGGGATTGAAGGCAGGAGGAGAAGGGGACGACAGAGGATGAGATGGCTGGATGGCATCACTGACTTGATGGACATGAGTCTGAGTGAACTCTGGGAGTTGGTGATGAACAGGGAAGCCTGGAGTGCTGCGATTCATGGGGTTGCAAAGAGTCGGACACGACTGAGCGATTGATCTCTGCTGCTGCTGCTAAATCGCTTCAGTCACGACCGACTCTGTGCGACCCCATAGATGGCAGCCCACCAGGCTTCCCCATCCCTGGGATTCTCCAGGCAAGAACACTGGAGTGGGCCATTTCCTTCTCCAATGCATGAAAGTGAAAAGTGAAAGGAAAGTTGCTCAGTCGTGTCCGACTCTTAGTGACCCCATGGACTGCAGCCTGCCAGGCTCCTCCATCCATGGGATTTTCCAGGCAAGAGTACTGGAGTGGGGTGCCATTGCCTTCTCCAATGGAGAGTTATAAGAGGCATTAAATAGGGGATCTTCCTGCACTTATAGCAGGGAGTGGTCTCTGCCGTCCCAGTCGCAGTGGAACAGATACACAGCTAGCCCAGAGGCACGGAAATTCTGACAAACCCTTGCTGTGGTCAGGAATCTTGGTTGCAAGAAATAAAAGCTTACAAATGTCAAAAAAGGAGTTTATTGGCTCATGGCATTGAAAATCCATGGATGTCCGGCTTCCAGGTCAGCTACAATCCAATACTTCATTTCTCCGACTAAACTCTGATTTCTTCTGTGTTAACCAGATTTTCAGGCAGATTCTTGTGCCATTGCAGAGATGCCACCAGAAGATGAAGGCTTACATTCTACCAATGTATGTTACCCCAGAGGAATAGAACATTCTACTGATGGCAGCCAGAGTCCCAGGATTGGCTCTCAAAACTTCAGCATGGATTATGTACTTACTTACTCAACAGGGACATTTGTCCTAGTTTTGGGTTTTTCTTAGTATTTTTAGAAAGTCTTACTAGTTAGGGTTAATTGGATTGCTCACTTATTGAAGGAAAAAGCCAGAAATTCTCTGTCCATCTTCCTACCGGCTATGGTTCAGTCATGTGCTGTACCCATTTGCAGAGCGTCTGATGTGTGATACCTGGCATCAGAAGTCCACAATACAGGGTATGGTCCAAAGGCAGCAGTAGGTTGGCTCCTCTGGAATAATCCTGAAGTTCTGAACCTAACTTTGGTCCTCCTAGGTCTTCTGTGAGCTACCTAAAAGCCTTTAATAAGCCAGTCTTTCTGCTAAATTTGCTAGAGTGGTGGTAAGCCAAGCCACTTTTCACAGGTGCCTTCCTTGAACTGATCACTGTGACTATGTCTGGCTCATTTTCCCAGTCCTGAGATTAATGCCAAGTCAGCCCTGTTCAGACCCACATAGTGGAGAAGGAGGAGAAAGGGAATGAGATGCTAGTCTAAGAAGGGGAGAGTCACAGCAAAGCAGGCGAAAGCAACCGATGTTGACAACTACCCTTCCTTTCAAGGGCATCTTCAGCCTCTTATACCAATGGGCTGGCAATCTTCACCCCATGATCTGCTTCTAATAGCTTTTTAAAAAAATTTTTTTTCAAAAGCTAAATTAACACATTTCCACAATCAGTATCTCCTCAAGGGTCTCTCTTGGTTCCTACAGCAGCCTTGGCTTGGATCCTTCTCTAAATGGTTAGCTAGAAGCTTCCTACCCAGCTTGAAGGCAGAGGTTGTGCACTTCGTAGCATTTCTTTGCTATCTCCCTCCAAAAACTGATGCTATTTGCATGCAATAGCACAAGTAGATATTCAAGAGATTTGGCCCCTACAGCTGTGACAGAAAGTAACATGGGAAAGAGGCAAGAAATTTAGGGTTAGCATAGTGAAATTTCTAGCTGTTCAGGAAGGACACTAACCTCTATGGAAATTTAATTTCTCTACTAAACACACCAGACTGGGTGGCTTAGTCCCAGGATGCCTGTAATATGTCAAGTCTTAAGAGAGGAGTAAGGGGACAATACAGCAAGTGTTGGTACTCTACTGACATCTGGTGGTTACCCTGATTTTTAAACCAAAAAAAATATTTTTGGATCCCTAATTCTGCTTTAGGGCTTCCCTGGTGGCTCAGAGGTTAAAGCATCTGCCTGGAATGTGGGAGACCAGGGTTCGATCCCTGGGTCGGGAAGATCCCCTGGAGAAGGAAATGGCAACCCACTCCAGTACTCTTGCCTGGAGAATCCCATGGAGGGAGGAGCCTGGTAGGCTACAGTCCATGGGGTTGCAAAGAGTTGGACACGACTGAGTGACTTCACAACAATCCTTCTTTACTCATCATAGGAAACTTGTTTTGGCATACAATGAAAGTTTCGTTAGACTGTTTTTTTAAGTCTTTATTGAATGTGTTATATTATTTCTGTTTTATGTTTTGGTTTTTTGACCATGAGGCATGGGGGATTCTAGCTCCTTGACCAGGGATCGAACCTACACTCCCTGGATTGGAAGGTGTTGTCTAAGTCACTGGACAACCAGAGAGATCCCTAGATTGTTTTACTTTTAATGTGTTTTTATATCTATTAGACATGGTCCCTGAGCCACAAGCCTTCAGTGATAATAAATGTCTGACTTCTTCTAATATTTTGTGCCTAAGGTAGTGGCTTATCATTCCCTATAAAGTCATCATATCAAAGCTTCTTGTGTAATTGAAATCACAGAAGCTTTCAGAACCAGTAACTTCTTTTTTTCGCCTTAGAACTTTATGAAAGAGAGTGCAACAGAGAGGTAGTGGTCTACTGGGAAGTGGAGAGCCCTTCTCACAAGTTCAGCAGAGATACATCCTTTCCAAAGGTTCACCTTGACTCATCCTTCTGAGTGTCTCTGTGCCCCATGGCTGTCACCCAATGGTGGTGTGTCCAGCAGGGTGGACAAAATTTTCTGATTCTTTCAGAAGCATCTGCTAAAGCTGTTGCTTCTTGTGACTTTTAGAAAGTTCAGAGTGTGATTTCTGGGCCTGAACACATGTAGTATCTGTAATTGTGGGAAGGCAGCTCATATTTTTTGAGAATTTTTCTAGGAAATCTTTGTGCCACAGTATTGGGGACTTGGAAACAACTTTTCATAAAGAGTATTCAATACATTTTCCATCCATGTATAGAAGACAAAGCTGGAATCCAGAGAGGTAAGGTGACAGGCACACAGACAGGTGGTTAGCAGCCAGCTGGGAACTGGAACTCAGGCCCACATTCCCAGCTCTTTCCTCCTACCCTCCCCTANTAATTGTGGGAAGGCAGCTCATATTTTTTGAGAATTTTTCTAGGAAATCTTTGTGCCACAGTATTGGGGACTTGGAAACAACTTTTCATAAAGAGTATTCAATACATTTTCCATCCATGTATAGAAGACAAAGCTGGAATCCAGAGAGGTAAGGTGACAGGCACACAGACAGGTGGTTAGCAGCCAGCTGGGAACTGGAACTCAGGCCCACATTCCCAGCTCTTTCCTCCTACCCTCCCCTACCCTCCCCTACAAATACTGGCTCTAGACATTGTGTGTGTGTTTTTCCGCTCACTTTCATTGATTATGATATGAAGCAGTTGAATGGATGTGGGAAGTTTTAGCAGATACTCCAGGGTTCTGTGAAGCTTCCTTAGGGTCAGGCTAGGAAGGTGTGCTGGACATTTACTGGGTGGGCAGATGGGATGGAATATAGGCAGGGGCAGGGGAGATTTCAACTCCACTGTCTTCTTCAATCACACCTGCTGAGTGTTTTACACACTGAATTTCCATAAAAGTTCCTTTAAACAGAATCTCTGTGATTTAAACAAAACTTAGGAACCACTGTACTGGTTTATTGCTAGACTATTTTCTAACTCAACCATTCTGTAAGTCTATGTGTATTGTCCATTAAATATTGTCCTTTAAAAAGAGATGGAGTGTGGGGGTATGTTTGTGGGAATTGTTTGCATGTATTTTGTGTGTATACCCATCTGAATGCAGAGTTCCAAAGAACAGCAAGGAGAGATAAGAAAGCCTTCCTCAGTAATCAATGCAAAGAAA
>SJYA01017766.1:0-12710 GCA_006410615.1 Neotragus moschatus
AGTGTCTTTTAATTTCATGGCTGCAATCACCATCTGCAGTGATTTTGGAGCCCCACAAAATAAAGTCTACCACTGTTTCCACATCTATTTCCCATGAATTGGTGGGACCAGATGCCATGATCTTAGTTTTCTGAAGGGAAAGGGAAAGTCGCTCAGTTGTGTCTGACTCTTTGTGACCCCATGGATTGTGTAGCCTACCAGGCTTCTCAGTCCATGGGATTTTCCAGGCAAGAGTAGTGGAGTGGGTTGCCATTTCCTCCTCCAGGGGATCTTCCCAACCCAAGGATCGAACCCAGGTCTCCTGCATTGTAGGCAGACGCTTTACCCACTGAGCCACCAGGGAAGCTTTAAGCCAACTTTTTCACTCTCCTCTTTCACTTTCATTAGCAGTTGTTTTTCATACTTTTGTAGAAAGCAGAAGACTTTCATTAAATTGATAATCATGGTAAATGTGCAAACATCTTATTTGTTCATTTTTCCATTACATTTTTATTTTTTTATTTTGGCCATGGCACAGGACACGTTGGATCTTAGTTCCCTGACCAGGGTTGGAACCCACACCCTCTGCAGTGGAAGCTTGGAGTCCCAACCGCTAGATGGCCAGGAAAGTTCCTTATTCATTTTTTTAAATGCACACTTTAGTTCACACTTTAGTAAAAGTGAAAGAACCTAAACCTTTCCTTAAAAGGTTTCAGATTATAGATCCTAATAAATTCATTTTAATTGATCTGAATCTGTTCTTTGGGCTTCCCTGGTGGCTCAGATGGTAAGGAATACACGTACGATGTGGGAACCCTGGGTTGGGAAGATCCTGAGAGGGTAACAGGCAGGAAGGTCAGGGGTCTCCAAATGGAGGAAATAGCCTGCAAGTGTCAAACATTTTTATCTCCCTTAAGCAGCAGGAAGAAACAAACTAGTGATATTTTTTTTCCTTCTCTATACAAATTTAAAAGGAGGTTTCCCTTAAAATTCTGTGTTGCCATGACACCTGGTTTCACCTGAAAGTTAACCAATGCCTTTTTCTTATGGAAATGTTTATCTTAAGCTATGCTAATGTACTATGCATTTACCCCAAACTCTGTCTTCAAGTCGGTTTCGCCTTTTGGGCTCAGAACCTACTTGATAAACCAGTATGTTATACTCCGATATTGTTCCTCTAATCTATATAAACGACACTATTTGTATGGTGCTCTGCCCTTCTTCAAGATTAAAGTTAATCCTTTTATGGCCCAAGATGAACCATTTGGAGCCAAGATTATCCCAAAATACATCTTATGGGTGAGGGGCCTGATGCCATTCTAAGTTTTGAGACATTATTTTCTTTCATTAACAGACTGCTGGTGACTATATAACATCCAGCTGAAGACTAGCAGGGGGGTACTCTTTCTGCCCTCTTCTGATGCCTATGTCAGAAGCTTTCTCTATCTCCTTTATACTTTAATAAAACTTTGTTACACAAAAGCTCTGAGCGATCAAGCCTCGTCTTTGGCCCCGGATTGAATTCTTCTCCGTGGGCCAAGAATCCCAGCCTTGTAATTCAACAACAAGCTTTCAATCCCCTGAAGGAGGGCATGACAACCCACTCCAGTATTTTTTCCAGGAGAATCTCCATGGACAGGGAACCCCGGTGGGCTGTTTAGATACATTTCATATATGAAAGTGAAAGTGAAAGTGAAGTCGCTCAGTCGTGTCTGACTCTTTGTGACCCCATGGATTGTAGACTACCAGGCTTCTCAGTCCATGGGATTTTCCAGGCAAGAGTACTGGAGTGGGTTGCCATTGCCTTCCCCCAGGGGATCTTCCCAACCCAGGGATTGAACCCGGGTCTCCCGCATTGTAGGCAGACGCTTTACCCTCTGAGCCACCAGGGAAGCCCATGGGAAATTAAATTCTTCACATATTTCTTGATAGTCTACCTATACTATTTTGTGAGATGGATGCTGGAGATGTTTTTCTTTAGGGACTCATAGGTAGCAAATCAGGTACATGCAATGAGTCTGGAATGGAATTTTTAAAAAGATGGTTATGAACATTATGTGTCATATAAAAATGTTGACGAGCACCATCACTCCAATATTTGGTACCAACAATGAGAGAATAATAATAAAAACATGAAATACTTTTCTTCCTTCTGCTTGCTTGAGTTTGATTTATTCTTCTTTCTTTAGTTTGTTATGTAGTTGAAAGTCACCTTATTGATTCAAAATCATGGTTTTTTTCCCATTTTTAATTTTCTTATATAAGTAAGCATTTTGTGCTATCAATTTCCCTCTAACAACCACTTTAACTATGTCCCTCTAGTTTACAGTTTCTTTTTCATCTTAATAAAAATATTTCTGATATGTCTTACTAATTCCTTTTTTTAACCAAGGATTATTTACGAGGGGATTGTTTAAGAAGTATTTATTGATATTTATGGATGTGATCCTGTTGATTTCTAGTTAAACTAATGTGGTCAGAGAACAGACTTTTTGAATAATTTTAATCTTTAAAAAATCATGGAAGCTTTTTTCAGGGTATGGAAGCAACCTAAATGTCTATGAACATATCAACAAATGAACGGATAAAGAAGGTATGGTAATATATACAATGGAATATTACTCAGCCATAAAAAGGAGTGAAGTTGGGTCATCTGTAGTGAGGTGGATGGACCCTAGATTCTGTCCTATAGAGAGAAGTAAGTCAGAAAGAGAAAAACAAATATCGTACACAAATGCATGTATATAGAATCTAGAAAAACGGTACAGATGAACCTATTTGCAGGGCAGGAGTGGAGAAGCAGCCATAGAGAACAGACCTGTAGACACGGGGGAGGGGGACGAGGAAGTTGGGACGAATTGAGAGAGCAGGGCTGACATGTATACGCTTCCGTGTGTAAAGCAGATAGCTAACAGGAAGTTGTCGGGCAGCACAGGATGCTCAACTCGGTGCTCTGTGATGACCCAGAGAAGTGGAGTAAGGAGGTGGGAGGGACGCTCGAGGGAGGGGATACATGTATACGTATAACTGCTTCGCTTTGTTGTACAGCAGAACCTACTGTAAAGGGATCATACTCCAATAATAAAATAAAATGAAAATCACAGAGGCTTTTCTATGACTCACAGTATGGTCTATCTTGGCATATGTTTCATAAGCATGACAGGTGACTATGTATTGGTTAACATGTTCTCTAAATGTCAGTTAGATCAACTTGCTTAATAGTGTTGGTTAATACAGTCTTATTGATTTCCTGTCTATTGTCTATCAATTATTGAGAGAGGTTTCAAAATTTTCAATTATAATTGTGTGAATATGTATATATATATATTTTTTTCCTTTTCGTTCAGTCAGTTTATGCTTCAGATATTTTGAAGCTCTGTTAGGTGCATGCACACGGAGGATCGTAATGTCTTTTTGATGAACTGACCATGTCGTCGTGACACAAGGTCTCCCTTTAACATGGGCAATATTACTTTTTTTTCCGTCTGAAATCCACATCATATGATATTAATGCACCCACTTCTGCTACATTTTGAGTAGCAATTCCATGGCATATCTCTTTTTCCACTCTTTCACTTTGAACTAGTTTGTGTTTTCCTATTTTTCAAGTGGGTTTCTGGGACTTCCCTGGTGGTCCATTGGTTAAGACTTTGCCTTCCAATGTAGGGGGTGCAGGTTTGATCCCTGGCTGGGGAGCTGAAATCCCACATGCCTTTTGGCCAAACACACACACACATTCACAAAACAGGAGCAATACTGTAACAAAATCAATAAAGACTTAAAAAAATGGCCCACATTAAAAAAGAAAGCTCTAAGAAATACCAAAAAATGAGTTCTGATGGAAAGTATTAATATGTAGTTGGGTCTTGCTTTTTATCCAATCTGACAATTGTAGGCTTTTACTTCAGCTTTAGTGCTACACCTGTATCATTAAGAGGGCCTCGCTCTGGTCTCTTGCTTTTTCTTCTTCTTTTTTTTTTTTTTTTTTNTGAAGAATTGATGCTTTTCAACTGTGGTGTTGGAGAAGACTCTTGAGAGTTCCTTGGACTGCAAGGAGATTTTAAAATTTAGTTTTTTTAAAAATTTAATTAATTGCTGGTCTAGCCTCTTCATTCCTGTCTTCTCTTTTGATAGAATGTAACCTGTACATTACTGCTAATTATTTTTCAAACAGAACTCTAGTTTCATTATCCTGCTCCAAGTTTTAAAACATTTTCCATTGTCTACCAAAATTAAGTACAAACTACAGCATGGCATTAAATAATTTTAACAAAAATAGCCCTAACCTATCTTTCCCAATTTACTTCCTTGTACTTATCTTATATAGCTACAAGCTCAGTTCTTAAATTATTAGGCAACAGATTAGTAGCAGTTACTGCAACTAAATTATAGGAAAAGAGAAATTGCCAGTTCCCTATGCTGATTCCAACAGAAAGGTTGAGAAGTGAACACTGCTTAAGTACTTTTCCAAAACACTTACTTGATCTGTTGTGATCTTGTTTAAAACCATTACAGTGAGCTATTTATAAATCTAGGATCCTTGGACCAGAAGGTGGCTAGAATTAACGGTTCCATGAACATGGATTAGGGGAAAAAATTGCATCTTTTCAATAACCTCTAGCTGAAATTTAACATCTTCAGTAAGTGTAGGCAATAATCCTCATATTACTGGTGTCTTTGTCACCAATAGGAATATACTTCCAAAAAAAAAAAAGGAATATACTTCCAAATCACATTAAAGTTGTTACAGGTGTCTCAAAATTTATACTCATCACTATTTTGAAATTACATAATTAGACCTGGTACTATAAAGAAGGCTGAGCACAGAAGAATTGATGCTTTTGAACTGTGGTGTTGGAGAAGACTCTTGAGAATCCCTTGGATTGCAAGGAGATCCAACCAGTCAATCCTAAAGGAAAATCAATCCTGAATATTCATTGGAAGAACTGATGCTGAAGTGCCAATATTTTGGACACCTGATGGGAAGAGCTGACTCAGAAAAGACCCTGATGCTGGCAAAGATGGAAAGCAAGAGAAGGGGACGACAGAGGATGAGAGGTTGGATGGCATCACCGACTCAATGGACATGAGTCTGAGGAGGCTCCAGGAGTTGGTGAAGGACAGGGAGGCCTGGCGTGGGGCTGTCCATGGGGTCGCAGAGTGGGACACGATTGAGTGACTGAACAACAGACCTGCTGCCTGATGTTATGTAATGTGTAAGGAATAGCATATGTAACTACATCACACATGTTTTTATATTTTTACAACTTTCAATAAAAATAACTTCATTTGTTTCTATGTATTTTATTTTATACATCTTTATTATACATATTGCTTGTAAAATATAACCTAAACACTTTAGCATGGAATTCAAGGCTCTTCATTATCTGTTCACATCCACTTTTTCATCTTCATCTCTGTCCCACCCCTACTTTTCATACTAAACTCTAGTCACACCAGACAATGGTGACTCACTCTTATCTGTTGGCTGATAAGTTTTCGAATTAACCATAGTTAAACCATTCAATGGCTTGGGCTTTGCCTTACACAGACTTTCTCTGCCTGCCAAAAGAATTATTTTAAAGGTTTGTTTTTTCTAATACTACAAGGTCCTAATAGGGCTGATTCTTAAATCTTTCTCATTCCTTAAATGATTGATGAATTATAAAAGACAGTTTCTAAACTGGCAAGGAACTGTGTACTGTACTATCTCTAGGGGTCTGAAGTTTGCTCTTGAATCTCATAAATTAGCCTAGCTTTGATCTTTTGGGGTAAAGAAATGAGGATGACCTGGAGCTGGAAGCCTGGATCCCCAGCTGATCAACCCTGGATGGAACGGAAAAGGAAAGAGAGCAGTAACTGAGGCGGACCTGATTAAGACTGAAGGATGGAACTGTGCCAGAGGGAAAGGCAGGAGTGACTCCTTCTCCCATTTTCCAGAGCCATTATTCAAAACTTCATCACTCTGACCAAGCTCCCATTCCATCTCCAGCTCTTTCTCATCAGATGACTCCCATCTTAATGTTACAGGGCCACTTTTATCAACCTTCTGCCCTCCCCTACTTCTCATTGCTTTCCTTTGTTCTAGTTGAGTGGTTTTTAACCCACAGCCTTACTCATCTCAGAAGTTTAAAAAAAAAATACCGATACCTGGGTTTAATTGGCCTCAGGTGGAGCAACTGCATTGGTTTTATAACTAAAAAGCTTCCCAGGTGACTCTAATGTGCATACAAAATTGAAAGCCACGAGTATTCTTGGTTTTGTAAGTTAACTACTCGCACCAATAAATTGTCTTCTCGGTTCCTCGGTACACAAAGTCTCCCATCTTGAGAAGTCTTGTGGTCCACACGCTTGCCCCTAACCATTTTACAACGATGTTTTTTAAAGGGTAGCCTACACTTGCATGGTTTTCACCAGCTATATTCTTTGATTAACTTTTTACTCTTTCGGCCAGTACTAGCACATGCTTTTGTACTTTCTATCTCTTTTCCTATTTCTTTGACCACCTACCGCTCACTAGCCTTTTAACAAAATTAAGAGTGACTCAAAGGTCACCTTGGAAGGGGTTCCTCAAGTTCCACACAATCATGCTCAAAAGTATCCCGTAGGTTTTCTCCCTACTTTAATTTTACTTTACTACCACTGCGAATTATCTCCTTGTCTGACAGAGTGCTTCAGAAAGCTGAAACTATTTCATTTGCTTCTGACTCCGCACAGAAACCATTCAGTGAAAAGTCTGAGGGATGAATGAAAAGTAGAACTAGGAAACGGAGGTCAGGGGCGGGGAAATATAGGGAGTGTGTGTGTGGAAACCAGGAAAGGGGGCTAACAGGAGTGTCGCTGAGAATTCTTCCCAGAATTGGAAATGGGACAGAGATACGNATGGAATGGACTTTTGGACTTTGAGGGAAAGGGAGAGGGAAGGAAGGTTTGGGAGAATGGCACTGAAACGTGTGCTGTCGTGTGGGAAACGAATCATCGGTCTATATTCGGTTCAGGATACAGGATGCTTGGGTCTGGTGCACGGGGATGATCCAGAGAGTTGACGTGGAGTGGGAGGTGGGGGGGGGGGCAAGACCGGGAACTCATGTACACCATCAAGATTTTACATCTTTCTTGAAGACAGAGATTAGTTTTCACTCATGCCTGCTATCTTCAGTGCCTGCTTCGGGCCTCACCACCCCTACCAGCCTCCAGGCAGCTCTGTACTGGCCGGAAAAGCAGCGTTATAGTCGCAAATCCAGAGCTTTCTAGCCCCAACATTGCGACATTCCTCTCTAGTCCTCTAAGGCATAGGCTCCTCTTGCTTTTTCTTCAATCTTTCTCATCAGCACCAGCTACAAGTCATTGCTAAAGAGCTTGCAAGTGCAGAATTCTCCTGTGTCTTGTGGTCCTCCCTACTCCAAACTGATCAGTTAGCCCATACTGGCTTTTAAGAATATGTCAAACTGTTAAATAATGTCTTTCTACCCACTTGAATGGCAGCCACCTCTTCCTTACTTACTTGGGACAATATTTGTGTCTCTACTGTGCCTTGTGACCTCAATTCCTTGGTGTATTCAAGAAAAGTTATGATTGTATAGATTATCTGCCATTTTCTCATTGTTGGGGAAGCCATGTTCTCTTGCATCCTAAGTGCAAGCCGAATCTTCTTGGAGAGTTTTAAGCAGCAAAGTGCTGCTATCTGATTTACATTTTAAAAAGCTCTCTCTGGCTGCTTTGTGCAGAATGCATTGAGGGCAAGTATGAGTGGAAGTGGGGAAACCATTGAGGAGGCAAGCAAAGCAGTTTAGTCATGAGAGTGGTGGCCTGCACAAGGGTGGTGCCAGAGGACAAAGAGGGATTTGAAACATAGTTTAGAAGTCAGCTGAGAGGATTTGATGATGGACCAAGGGCAGAGCTCAAGGATGGCTCCTAAGCTTTGTTTGACCAAAGGAGTAAATGTTGGGGCCACTTATTAAGAGGAAAACAGATCTTGGGGGTGGCAAGTCAAATTCTATGTTGGACATGTGAAGTCCTCAGTTAAGGAGAGGGGTCAAGTCAGAAGCTGGATACTCAAGTTCAGAGTTCAGAGGAGAGTTCTAGGTTGACCATGTTCCTATAAGAGTTAACAGTGTAGAAATGATATTTATAAAGTCCTGGGACTGGCTGAGGTTGCTCAGGGAAAGGAAATGACAGAAGATGTAGCCCATTTGGCATAGGATGGAGGAGGGAGCATAAAGGAGATGGAGAAACAGTGGTCAAGGGCACAGAGGGAAAATTTTCATAAAACCCCTGGAAGGAAGATTTTAATCTAGGAATCCATAAGTCACAAAAACATTTTTTCATTCAAGAGAAACGAGACAGTGAAGCTCTATTCACTCACTCATTTGCTTGTTAGGTAAATAAGACTGCCAATTGCTTTTGGAATCTTGGGCCCAGGCTCTTCCAGTGATCCCAGGCAGGAGTCTGCCACAGCTAGGAGACACACAGGGTGCTTAATAATAAGGTTTCTTATAGTTTCATTTGTCCCAGGTGGTTCAGTGATTAAAAACCCTCCTGCCAAAGCAGGAGACACAGGAGATGCGAGTTTGATCCCTGGGTTGGGAAGATCCCCTTGAGGAGGAAATGGCAACCCATTCCAGTATTCTTGCCTGGAGAATTCCACAGACAGAGGAGCCTGGTGGGCTACAGTCCATGAGGGGTTACAAAGAGTTGGACACAACTGAGTGAGCACACAGCTGCACGCTGGGGTATCTGACCAAACTCTATTAAACTTTGCAGGTAAGGGGCACATGTCAGAGGCTTGATCCTCCTCTTTAAATTTTAGTCTCTCCTTTTTCTCCCTTTGAGGCAGATGCTCCCTGGCTGCATCACAGATTCCTTCCTTGGTCTTTTTGCATGTGTTATTGTGAAATCTAATGCTTCTTCAGAGGAGACATGCTCTATTAAGTAAGAGAAATGTAGCTAAAGGAACATAATGAGGCTGGTTAGATGTTTTTATTGGTGGTGACCTTTCTACTTAACCCTGAGAATGTGTTGTTTTGAGTTTTAAAAATAAATCATAACTCTCACATTTCTTTCCTTTGACCTCTGAATCACATGCAGACTTGCACTATGTAACACAGGTTAGAGAGAAAAAAGTGATTGGTATGAATCGGGATGATTTTTTTCCAGGCAGTGGAGAACAATATTATGCCCCTCTCAAACTTTCTGATTGAGACAGTGAGACAAACTGGATGGAGCAGGGTGGGGTTTTTGTCTGAGAACACTAGTAGTAGGATCTAGGTGTGCTCAGTCATGTCAACCTTATGGACTGTAGCCCTCCAGGCTCCTTTGTCCATGAGAGTCTCTGGGCAAGAATACTGGAGTGGGTTGCCATTTCTTTCTTCAGGGGATCTTCCCAACCCAGGGATCAAACCTATGTCTTCTCTGTCTCCTGCACTGGTAGACAAGCACTAAACACCATGAGTTCTACTTCTGTTTCCCAACAACTATAAAAGGCCACCATTTCAACACACACCTAATATACAACAGTCTACTCCAAGCACCTGTCAATAAACACATTAGAAATGAATTCTGTTTGGATTACCAGGCACTGCTCTATAGTCCAAGTTATCAGTTTTTCCTCCCTGAAGATAGGCATTTGAAACTCAATTTGATCTTTATCCCTTCCCTCAGCACCTAGAAAGTAATTTATTTTCAGACATTATGTTTGGTTAGTTTGAGTATTTCTGTCATCTTGTGCCATCATAAGGAGCTTGGTTCTCTCTGCTAACTCCAGTGAACGGACCACCATACCAGGCTGGTTACAGGTGGCATCCAGCAATTAATTTCCCAAGATGCTCTTCTTCTCCCCACTCTGTCTTTCCATTTCTGCCCAGGAGAGTGAGCCAGTGATGCGCCCAGTGGGACTGTAATATAGACAGTAAGACCACAATGGGGGGGCATTTTTCTCTTCTACAGAATCAAGATACTTCACTCATTGTTTTGTGTATTGCCTCTCTTAGTGTTTTGTTTTGGTTTATTTGGTGTTTTTCTTTTTTTCTTAATCTCTGAGAAAAATATGAATAATTAAAAGCAAACTGTGATCACTAGCAAAAGTTGTATCACTTGGCTCTTTTTCTAGGAGCCAAGAAAAATTCTTTTGCAACTTCTTGGCTGAAGTTGGAATTTGAAAGAGAAAGCATTTCAGATTTTATGCAACTCAGATGTCCAGTTTGGTAGAGATGGGGAAAGGTGGGAAGAGCAATTTCCTGTCCCATCTTTTAAGAGCTCCTTGAGTTTGGCTTGAATGTTATGGAACTCTGTTGCTCTCTCCAAGTGTGCAAATTCCCAGGGAAACGGAAGAAAGGAGGTCTTCTGGCTTCCCATTCTTGCTTCCAAATTGGTTCAAGTTGAAGGTCTTCTTGCCATTTGCAGGTGTTATTTTTGTTTTGTGTTGTGACAACACAGACATAGAACTTTGCCCCTTTCTTTTGTTCACACATATGAGCTTGTACACACACACGTGCACACACACACACACACATAGCCACTTGAACAAGACAAGTGGGTGAGTTGCAGACTGAACATGTTTGACTAGAGTGGAGATAGACTTCAGGGCAGTACAACTTCACATTTAATATTAAACATCCTGGTTGTACTAGTCAGGATTCTCTTAAGAAACAGAACCAATAGGATATGTTTGTGTGTGTGTGTGAGTATGTGTAGAGAGACAGGAAGAGAGAGATTGACTATATCTATAATCTATATCTTAATCTACCTATCTAGAGATTGATTTTAAGGAATTGGCTCAGGTGATTATGCAGGCCGACAAGTCCTAAGTCTGCAGTTTAAGTCTGAAGGCCAACAGAATGGAAATGGAAGAAAGATCTCATGTGGCAGCTCAACTGCAAAGGCCACCCACTGGCAGAATTTCCTCTTGCTGGGGTGTGTGTCAGGGTGTGTGTATATCAGCTGTTTCTTCCAGTCAGATCTTCAACTGATTGAATGAGGCCCACCCACACTGTGGTGGGCAATCTGCTTTCCTTAAAGTCCACCGATTTAAATGTTAGTCTATCCAAAACACCATCACAGGAACATCACAGAACAGTGTTTAACCACATATCTGGGAACCTCATGGCCCAGACAAATTGACATAAAATTAACAGCCACGCCAGTTTTCAAGTCTTTTCCTACTGTACTGAGTTGGTTAATAACCCCAGTCTCTGCTTATCTCCCACTCCAAATGCCTGCTTTTTAACCCTGTGAATTCTGGCCAATTCTCTTGCTTACTTGAGTAATCAGGGTCTCATCTTCCACGCCCAAAAGGCTTATCCATGTATTTCCTTGAACAAAAATTGTTTCCTCCCTTAGCTTACTGGGGCCAGATGGCAAGATGACCATTTTCCCCACTCAGTTACATCTATAAAATTGCAGTTCATGTAATGGCCATTTAAAAACCTTTCAGGATGTCCTCTTTTAAAAAAACTGAACAGTCATTTGCATTTAATAAAACTGTAATAATTTGTAAGGAGTCTATTAAAAAGAGAATTTCCTTGTGCATTTAAAATATAATAGTGTATAAAGTTTGGTTTCCCTGCAATCTCTCAGAACACACTGATAATTTAAAAACAGTGACAACTAAAGTTTGCCTTTTATCAAGCAAGAGCTCAAGGTGTGCAGCCTGAAAGCTCAAGTGCCCTTTTGTGCTTTGCTTCTGCACTGGGCCAGCTCTGCCTTACGCTCACAGCTAAAAACATCTCACTCCTGGCCAACACTAGAATGGCTGGGGATGTTAACTACTTAGAGGTAAAGATTTTTTTCCTATGATTTTGCTTTTTTCATTGTTAATCACACACACACACACACACACACACACACATATATATAAAGATGATAACCGCCAACACTTTTGAGTGCCTGCTGTGGGCCAGGGCCCTGCATTAAGTACAGTATATGCTTTATCTCACTCGATATTTACAAGTCACTCTTTTCAAAAAAAGACATTTTATTAAAGTATGGTTGACTTACAGTGTTGTGCTAATTTCTGCTTTTCAGCAAAGTGACTCAGTTATACATACATATGTTAGTTGCTCAGTCATGTCCAACTCTATGTGACTACAGGGACTGTAGCCTGCCAGACTCCTCTGTCTATGGGATTCTCCAGGCAAGAATTCTGAAGTGGGTAGTCATTCCCTTTTCCAGGGGATCTTCCCGACCCAGGGATTGAACCCAGGTCTCCTGCTCTGCAGGTAGATACTTTACCAGCTAAGCCACCAGGGAAGCCCCATGCATATATATAGATTCTTTTTCATATTCTTTTCTATTATGGTTTATTGCAGGATGTTGAATATAGTTCCCTGTGCTAAACAGTAAACCACTTTTTTTTTTATCCATTCTGTATATAATGGTTTGCATCTACTAATCCCAATCTCCCAGTACTTCTTTTCCCCTTGACAACTGCAGGTCTGTTCTTTATGCCTGTGAATCTCTTTCTGTTTCATTCATAAGTTCATTTGTGTCAGGTTTTAGATTCTACATATAAGTGATATGTAATATTTGTGATTACAATATAAGTGATTTGTAATATTTCTGACTCACTTCAGTTAGTAAGACAATCTCTAGGTCCATCCATGTTGCTGCAAATAGCATTATTTCATTTTTTTTGTATGACCGTATTCCATTGTATATATGTACGTGTGTGTACATATATAAAGAAAGGCAATGCCAAAGAATGCTCAAACTACTGCACAATTGCACTCATCTCA
>SJYA01017769.1:0-11687 GCA_006410615.1 Neotragus moschatus
ATGTGGTGGCCTGCAGGAGGGACACTTCCAGGGCAGTGGAAGAAAACTGCTTCACACCTTCCAGTCTCAGGCTTTGGCACACATTTGGGATGTAGCACTTTTCTTTGTACAAAGGCATTTTCTTCAATAGCTACATTATTGAAATTTTTACAAAACCCACTGACTTTCAACAGTGTGGGGCCTGTGAAACCCATTGCAGATTTGCTGGCCTGTCAGTTATAAAAAACATTCTGAAGTGGTTATCTCTCCTGGAATTTTTTTGTGTTTTAGCTTGTATGTATTCTGAGTAGAACAGCTTCAGGACCTTCTGCTTTATAGAGTTTTTATATGTTTCCTTACAGTTTTGGTTTGTAATTATAAAGGGGAAATATGCACCAAATAATTTCTGCTCTTCTGCAGAGTTTTAAAAATGGAAACTTTCCTATTGTATTGGGTTGATAAAATCTTCCCCACTCCAATATTTTAAAATATATTTGGGCCTAAAGTGTTTCAAAAAGCTAAATTCTTCAACTTAAAAGAGTTTAGAACTCCAGAATTTTTGTCCTCTATAACAAAGAAGAAAAGAAATGGCCACATTTTTATTAGAGATTCTGATCCCCGTGTTCTTGCAATATGTGGGCAAAAGAGACACGTAAGAAAGTGTACACTATCTTGCCCACTGTTTTATGTTTTAGACAGTAGAAAGTTATAGAAAAGCTTTGTTGTTATTGTTCAGTCACTCAGTCATACCCAGTTCTTTGCATCCCCGTGGACTGCAGCACGCCAGGCTTCCCTGTCCTTCACCATCTTCTGGAATTTGTTCAAACTCATGTCCATTGAATTGGTGATATCATTCAACCATCTCATCCTCTGTCACCCCCTTCTCCTATCCTCAGTCTTTCCCAGTGCCAGAGTCCTTTCCCATGAATTGGCTCTTTGCATCAGGTGGCCAAAGTATTGGAGCTTCAGCATCAGTCTGTCCAATGAGTATTCAGGGTTGATTTCCTATAGGATGGACTCGTTTGATCTCCTTGCTGTCCAAGGGATTCTCAAAAGTCTTCTGCAGCACCACAATTCAAAAACATCTGTTCTTCAGACTCAGCCTTCATTATGGTCTGACTCTCTCACATCCATACATGACTACTAGGAAAACCATAACTTTGACTATGTGGACCTGTGTTGGCAAAGTGATATCTCTGCTCTTTAATACCTTGTCTAGGTTTGTCACAGCTTTCCTTCCAAGGAGCATCTTTCAGTTTCATGGCTGCAGTCACTGTCCATAGTGATTTTGAAGTCCAAGAAAATAAAGTATGTCACTGTTTCCATTGTTTCCCCATCTATTTGCCATGAAGTGATGGGACCAGATGCCATGACCTTCATTGTTTGAACGTTGAGTTTTAAGCCAGCTTTTTCACTCTCCTCTCTCACCTTCATCTAGAACTCTTTTGTTCCTCTTTGCTTTCTGTGATTAAGGTGGTGTCATCTGCATATCTGATGTTATTGATATTTCTCCTGGCAATCTTGATTCCAGCTTAATCTTCATCCAGCCTGCCATTTCACATGATGTGCTCTGTATATAAGTTTAAAAAAACAGGGTGACTATATACAGCCTTGATGCACTCCTTTCCCAATTTTGAACCAGTTCATTGTTCCACATCCAGTTCTAACTGTTGCCTCTTGACCTGCATACTGGTTTCTCAGGAGACAGGTAAGGTGTTCTGGTATTCCCATCTCTTTAAGAATTTTCCACAGTTTGTTGTGATCCATACAGTCAAAGGCTTTAGCATAGTCAATGAAACAGAAGTAGATGTTTTTCTGATCTCATGGGCGTTGGCAATGTGATCTCTGGTTCCTCTGCCTTTTTTAAATCTAGCTTGAACATCTGGAAGTTCCCAATTCAC
Source organism: Neotragus moschatus (assembly GCA_006410615.1). Lineage (NCBI taxonomy): Eukaryota > Metazoa > Chordata > Mammalia > Artiodactyla > Bovidae > Neotragus > Neotragus moschatus. The sequence goes on from SJYA01017769.1 coordinate 1,881, forward strand.
ATACTGTTAAAGCTGAGCTTGAAGGATTTTGAGCATAATCTTGCTAGCATGTGAAATGAGTGCAATTGTGCAGTAATTTGAACAATCTTTGGCATTGCCCTTCTTCAGGATTGGAATGAAACCTGACCTTTTCCAGTCCTGTGGCCACAGCTGAGTTTTCCAAATTTGCTGGCATATTGAGTGCAACATTTTTAACAGTATCATCTTTTAGGATTTGAGATAGCTCAGCTGGAATTCCATCAGCTCCACTAGCTTTGTCCATGATTCCTAAGGCCCACTTGACTGCACACTCCAGGATATCTGGGTCTAGGTGAGTGACCACATCATCGTGGTTATCCAGACCATGAAGACCTTTATTGGACAAGTTCATCTGTGTATTCTTGACATCTCCTCTTAGTATATCTGACTTCTGTTTGGTCCATACCATTTCTATCCTTTGTTGTGCTCATCTTTGCATGAAATGTTCCCTTGGTATCTCTAATTTTCTTGAAGAAATCTCTAGTCTTAGTAATTTAAGATAACAGTTGTATTCAATCATATCATGATTCAAATCCATTAGAGTTATATGTTTTAATAAACTATGCTACTAGCCCAGTATATGTTCTATAAAAAAACAGTTGAATAAAAGTAATCACTTTCATATTGAAAGAAAATATTTTTCAGGCTAGAATGAAACTAAAAGAAAAATGAAAGTTATTAGTGGCTCTACCTATATACACATTTCATAAGGCAAATTAGAAATCTTCTTTAGAAGGTTGTTGTTAGAGGGGCATATTTGGTTACAAGCTGCAGAGAACCACCTTCAATTAAGTAACACATGGGATTAAGTAACTCATGGGGTTTCTTGGAGGCCTCCAGGCTGCACAGTAAAAGGAAACAGCCTCCAGGTGTAGGAACCCAGCAGGGATGAGCACAGGGCCCATTCCCTGGCCAGATTAGAGTCACTGGCAAACTGTGGCTTCACTTTTTTTCAAGTTGTCTGATTTGGAGATATTTATTGAAACCATACCTCCATTTCCTCGTTTCTAAGATGAGGAGAATAATGGAACAGTGCCAGGTACAGTATCAGCACCGTGTATTGGTATTTTTAGTGTTCTTGGTATTCTTCTCACTTCATGATGTTTACTATGGAGACCTGCCACTGATGACCCAAGTCTGAATTTTCCCTGTGGCTACTATTTCAGATTCTGAAAAGGGTGAGTTTGATTAACTTCCAGACAGGTGGTGTGGGCTCCCAAAGTTCAGCTCAGGCTGTGGGTGGCTGGTGCAACAAGTCTTGCCAAGCTAAGAAGTAATGGCCCATTGACTTAGGGGGCATAGATAGTATAACAGTAAGGGTTAAAAAGAGAATTTGATGAAGAGCCACTGACCTTTTATAGGTTGAACTTGTTTCTTTGTGGGAATTTTACGTCACAAAGCACATCATTTCACTTTCTGTGACTATAGTTACATATATCAGATGTGAGTAAACTTACATGAAAGTAGCATGAAGAATTGTTTTGCCTGGTTTGCTCACCATTTGTCCTGAGAGTTTCGGACTTGGACCAGTGGAAATTTCAGCTGCGTTTACTTTGCAAACTTTGCATCAGAGCTGGCAGGAAATCACCTCATAGACTCTTGCCCCACTAAAGTTGTGTATCTGCAGAAAGTGTTCCAGAGGAAGACAGCAACACACCTAGGCTGACCGCAGGCCAATCCATCTTTCTGATCTGTTTCCTTCATTTGCATGGGAGGTCGACATGGTCATATAGACAGTTTTTAACACAGTAGCCAAACATGCAGTAGATCCACCATACACACAGTTTTTCCACTAGACAGTATGCTTGTTTTTTTTACTTTTCTTTTTTTTATTAATATAAATTTATTTGTTTTAATTGGAGGCTAATTACAACATTGTATTGGTTTGGCTATGTATTGTCATGAATCCACCACGGGTGTACATGTGTTCCCCATCCTGAACCCCACTTCCACCTCCCTCCTATACCATCCCGGGTCATCCCAGTGCACCAGCCCTGAGCATCCTGTATCATGCATTGAACCTAGACTGGCAATTTGTTTCACAAATGATAATATGCATGTCTCAATGCCATTCTCCCAGATCATCCCACCCTCTCCCTCTCCCACAGAGTCCAAAAGGCTGTTCTATGCATCTGTGTCTCTTTTGCTGTCTCACATACAGGGTTATCATTACCATCTTTCTAAATTCCATATATATGCATTAGTATGCTATATTGGTGTTTTTCTTTCTGGCTTACTTCATGCTGTATAATAGGCTCCAGTTTCATCCACCACATTAGAACTGATTCAAATGTATTCTTTTTAATGGCTGAGTGATACTCCATTGTGTATATGTACCACAGCTTTCTTATCCTCTCATCTGCTGATGGACATCTAGGTTGCTTCTATGTCCTGGCTGTTGTAAACAGTGCTGAGATGAACATTGGGGTACACGTGTCTCTTTCACTTCTGGTTTCCTCAGTGTGTATGCCCAGAAGTGGGGTTTCTGGGAAAACAGCACTTTCTTTCAAAGGTCTAAGGCTTTCCCAGGTCCTGCCCGCTCCTTTCCAAAAAATGTCAGCCCATCTGGGTGATACCAAACACACCTGCTTCTGGCCACAGAGAATCCTAAGGAAAAATATCAGTGTATTTGCAATGAAAATATATTTTAATCCCTCTGGTAATACTGTGGTGTGGAATTTTGCATCTGTACCAAGTTTTGAAAAAGTAAGATCAGTCCCTAGATTAGGATGAATATTAATAGATGCAGATTTTGTGGAGCTTCTCAAAAGTTGCCTAACCTTATTTTTTAACCCACTAAAATATTTCCCCAAGTGACTGGGGGTTACTTTTAAAGTTATGAAAAGGTATCCTCATAAAATAATTCATAAAGTCTTTTTGGTTTTGTTTGTAGTCTTTACATTGTTTAGCAATAAAGTCATTAGTACTTCTGGGAGAAATCATGAATTGATCAAAATTATTTGATTTAACAGTATTGAAATCAAATTTTTTTAGCATTGTGTAATTATTTATCTTTATTTTTAATATAAATTCATTTATTGTAATTGGAGGCTAATTACTTCACAACATTGTATTGGTTTTGCCATACATCAACATGAATCTACCATGGGTATACACATGTTACTCATCCTGAAGCCCCCTCCCACCTCCCTCCCCATACCATCCCTCTGGGTCATCCCAGTGCACCAGCCCCGAGCATCCTGTATCATGCATCAAACCTGGACTGGCGATTCATTTCACATATGATATTATACATGTTTCAATGCTAGTCTCCCAAATCATCCCACCCTTGGAACACTGGTTTTTAAAATTGGCTTTTAAAAAAACCTATGAAAATATAGATGAGGATATTCTTGACTTTGAGTTACTCACTGTGAAGAGTCCACCAGAAAGAGAGCAAAAAGTTATGAAAAGGGAAAACAAGAGTTTGGGAAATGAGTTCAGTAAATTAAAAAGGGGAGGGGGACTAGAAATAGGATGTGATAAAGATACTTCACTAAACAGTATTTTTTATTTCATTCTAGAGTGTAGTGAATCAATACCTGGGGGAGAATCTTATCCAATGTTCTTTTTTTATGACCTGAAATTTAGACCTCACTCTTTTGAAGCTGATTTCATTTTAAGCCTTCAGTGACAGCTGACAGCATGGTTGCATATTGGTAATACAGGTACTCTGTCATCGTCTATTTAGAGAACTTGAAATATAGGCCCTGTAAAAGACAACAAGAAAATTATTGCTTCTGATATTTCACGCTATGAACGTGATCATATAATCAGAAGAAAAATGATCAAAACCCCTTTGTACCTCCAAGTCTACAGTTTAAAACTGAGCTACTCTTTCTTCACTTGAAGGCTCCACTGATGTCTTAGGAGAAACAGTGCCTTATAGGTTGGCATACACATTTTTTCAATTGGTGCTAAGAACCTTTTAATTCCTGTCCTCACTTCATGAACATAAAAATATAGGTCTCATTTTTTTTTTCAAAACTCATGCCACATATCTTTCCTTTTTCCCTTTAGCTATATCCCACATGTTCCTGGTTAGATACAGATAAAGATAACATTTCAAATTTATTAACCTAATCTGAAATATGTGTTTTATCAACCGTGCTATTCAAGTGGCTAAGTCAAATACAGGCTTTCAGAATTTGGACCTCATGTTAAAAGCAGCCTCTGTGGTTAGAGTTTGTATTTGCATTGGGCATTTTTCAGTTTCATGCTATTGAATCTTCTTTCTGTACACAATGCCTATCGAAAAATGTGAGACTATTTTAATGGATTATGAGATCTAATTTCCTCATATAAATCCCTAGGGGAGGAGAGAATCTCTTCCCAATCCTTCCCAGTAATTTGTACACACACAGTTATTCAGCGTTACAATATTTATGTAAACTCCATAAGTTATCCAGCATTTTAATAGAAATGACCAGATAATAAGGAAAACAAGTAGCAAGAGGTGAAAATAGTCATAAATGTCCTTATTGCTTTGCTAAATCTACAGTTGTTAAATATTACTGTGTTGATTTAAGACAGTGGCATTTTTTCATAGCCTATTGTATAGTTCAAGAACAAAATTTACCAGAAATATCAAGGGATGCATATCTAAGTAATTTTTAATGTTAAACTTTTTTTAGAATCAATAACCACAAATAACTACCCACTCAAATTATTTTAAATAATAAATAAATTTTAAAAGAAAACTAAATATCAAAATCCAGCACTTGGTAGCTTGTTTCAATTATAATGTTTATCATTTGGTGCAGAATAAATTTAGTGATGTTAATTATAAGATTTATAGAACAATGAGTGAAGGGTGGGATAGCCTGTCTCCCAGATAATAGTTCATAAATAAGAAAAATGTGAAAGTTTGCTGCTGCTGCTGCTGCTGCTGCTAAGTCGCTTCAGCCGTGTCTGACTCTTAGCGACCCCATGGACTGCAGCCGACCAGGCTCCTCCGTCCATGGGTTTTTCCAGGCAAGAGTACTGGAGTGAGGTGCCATTGCCTTCTCTGGAAAGTTTGCTGCTAGGTAATATAAAATGATACTGGCATTTTAAAAATCATTATTTCTTAATTCCATCCTAAAAAAGACATATTTCAGTGCCATCTCAGAAGTGAAACGCAATCTTTAAGGTTTTCTGTTTGCATTTTCTCACTAGCTAAATCAAGGAATCTGAAAAATTGACTAGTCAGTGATAGGGCAGCAAAATGAAGGTTTTGAAATAGTGAACAAGGTTTTAGCATTCAGAAGGGGACAATGAGAAGAAGGACTGTGTTAACAGGGGAAAATGAAAGGATTTATCTTTTCACCACTTTGAAGTGGTCTTTTTTGCATAGGATGGTTCTGAGAAGAGCTCTGAAAGGAGTAAAACGAGGAGAAATAAAATCAACTAGATTAATTATAAATGACAAACAGGAAAGAAGATAAGGAGGTATAGTTAAGTAACATTACTTTTGCTATAAGTTTTGTAGATACTCCTTATCAAATTAAGAATCTCCTTCAGTTACCTAATTTGCTACGTTTTAAAATTATGAATAGGGATTAAATTTTTTCAAACATTTTCTTCTAAAGCTGTTGAATGGTTGTATTAATTTTCTCCTTTAACATGTTAATGTGAAATACACTGATTTTTTTTTTTTTAATGTTGAGCCAACCTTGCAATCCTGAAATAAACTAACTTGGTTATGGGGGAAAAAAAGAAGTAGGGGGAAATCAACCTTAGGATAATGGTTCTGCCAGAAGTAGATCTAGATTTCTAGATTTCTGCCTCAGGCCATTGACCAAATAAATTTCAAAAGAATTAAGGAAATAAACATTAAAATTGAAACTTAAACCAGAAGAAAATAATGGGAAATACTTGTAGATTTTAAAATTGGGGAAAGTTTTCCAAGCATTGTAGCTGCAGAGTGTCAGTGTATATCTCTATTTTTCTCACTGTTCCTGAGTTACCTGTTTGTTGGTGTTCTTCTAAGTAGCAAATTGCAGACGATACATAGTCAGATTCATTTAGGAAAGTTTTTTTCAGCTTATTATCCTCATATTTTCCAGGTATACACTGTTTCTCCAGTTCATTTTGCTTTTGATTAATTTTTATTTTTCTTAAGGTTTTAATTGTAGACAGAATTGAAAAAGTCAATTAGTACCACCAGGCTTGTAACAAAAAGCAGCCTCCCCCTGCTCCACCCTTCCCTACACCTGATTACATTTCTCTTAGCAGTTTCCTCTCATATTTCTGCCATATTTCTCAATAATAGCCTTGTACTACCAGTTCATTATTAATTTGCAATAAAGGAAGGTGAAGTTTTAACTCACTTTGTTACCAAATCAAGCTTGGGTCAGCTCACCAATGTGGAGAAAAGTCAATCTACTAACAGGGTTNTGATTACATTTCTCTTAGCAGTTTCCTCTCATATTTCTGCCATATTTCTCAATAATAGCCTTGTACTACCAGTTCATTATTAATTTGCAATAAAGGAAGGTGAAGTTTTAACTCACTTTGTTACCAAATCAAGCTTGGGTCAGCTCACCAATGTGGAGAAAAGTCAATCTACTAACAGGGTTGTGATGAAGGAAAATACAGCATTTATTGTAGGTGTCAAGCAAGGAGAACAGGCAAGTCATGCTCAAAGGACTAAAACTCCCTGGTGGCTTTCACACATGGGTTTAAAGACGACATTAGCTGTCAGAGTCACAGGGTATATGATCATGTCTAGTTATTCTTCTGACTGATTGGTGATGAGGTAACAGAGTGATGGTTTGAGAATCTCCATCATCAGTCTTCAGGCTTTAACCAGTCTTCCTTTGTTTCTGCATTTTCCTACTTCTGTCATCATTAACTGCTTGAGTCTCCTCTTTGGAACTCAGTTATATTCTTCATCTCTGTTTGATTCTTCTTTATTTTTTTCTAATTCTTTGTTAAAAACTAACTTCTCCCTTTGTTCATCCAGTCTTCTCCCAAATTGTTTGACTATTATGATCATTACCTTGAACTCTATCAGGTGTATTGCCTATCTCCACATCACTTAGTTCTTCTGGGGTTTTATTTTTTTCTTCTTGGAAGGTGTTCCTCTGNAGATTTTAGAAACAGTTTGTTTTAGCTATGAGTTCCTTCAGTTTCACTAAATTTAGTTCTGGCATCAATAAGTAGATAGAAATGACTAAAGGTAAAATTTGAACTACATTACAAAAATCATATTAGATAATTTACCTTATTTAGTTCACTTACATGTTGTACTTGGTAAAGGAAATTAGGCTGTCTCCTTTTTCTAGGAAGCTTGTGACTTTTCCTACAGATTAAAACATTTGTTTTAAAGATGTTTGTATTTTTCCAATGGGATATATATGCTACTGAAAATTTTACATAAAACTGTTTTTAAAATATATTTCAGAATGGAAGTTCTTTTTTTTTAAGCTCCCTCTCCATCAGGAATTAAAGACAATTAAAAGATTTGAATGTAATTAATCTTTCATAAGTAAGACTAGTAAATTTGTTGAATGGAGAAGCAATTTTTATAGCCATACTTACAGATTAAAAAATTAATATGCCTTATTTGAGCATTACTATGAGATAAAGGTTTGACTGTATAGTTTAAAAATATAGTTAGTGTACCTCATAGTGCCAATTTTTTTTAAAATTTTGAATGCACTATTTCTCTCCCCTCATTTATTTGATTAATAACAAGGGCAATTGGAAATAACCACTAATCAAAGGAAAAAAAATTGTAGTGGGAGAAAACACATGTGTGAAAGAATTTTAAATCACACATCTTAAAAAATAAATATTATTTTCCTGCATGTAAGTTTCACTGAGTGGTATTTTTCCAAAGTCAAGATTGTATAACTGTATTTAAATGTATTGTATTTAAATGTAAAATATTTCCAAAAAAGTAGAGGAAGTGGAGGAAGAGAAAGAACATTAGTTTTAATCATTATATGTAATATGTAACTTTCGCCATCGTGATGGAGAAAATACTGAACCAGTCCTGAAGTGACATGTGCATACTCTGTCACGTGTGGTGACTTCTAAGGGGTCAGCTTTTAAAGTGTTGTCCCAGGAATGAACTTCTGGATATGGATAAAATGTTCAGTTCATGATACTCCTATTTTCCAGATCTTTCTGAGTAACTATCTAGAGATGAATAGTCTGTGTTTATCTGGCTTAGGCTGACAGACCAGGCAGGTTGCAACCTGCTATTAAAACTGAAGTGATATGGAATATCTCTGAAAATACTCCAAATAGTTAATATCATTCTCTTAACAATATTGATCAAGTAAAAACAAAGTTGGAGTTTGTATTTTCCAATTTGGATTTCTTAGTTAACTACCTTGCTGCTGCTGCTGCTACTGCTAACTCTCTTCAGTCGTGTCCAACTCTGGGTGACCCCATAGATGGCAGCCCACTAGGCTCCTCTGTCTCTGGGATTCTCCAGGCAAGAATACTGGAGTGGGTTGCCATTTCCTTCTCCAGTGCATGAAAGTGAAAAGTGAAAGTGAAGTCGCTCAGTCGTGCCCGACTCTTAGCAACCCCATGGACTGCAGCCTACCAGGCTCCTCCATGCATGGGATTTTCCAGGGAAGAGTACTGGAGTGGGGTGCCATTGCCTTCTCCGGTTAACTACCTTAAATCCTGCCAGAAGAGTCACCATGTGGTGGCCTGCAGGAGGGACGCTTCCAGGGCAGTGGAAGAAAACTGCTTCACACCTTCCAGTCTCAGGCTTTGGCACACATTTGGGATGTAGCACTTTTCTTTGTACAAAGGCATTTTCTTCAATAGCTACATTATTGAAATTTTTACAAAACCCACTGACTTTCAACAGTGTGGGGCCTGTGAAACCCATTGCAGATTTGCTGGCCTGTCAGTTATAAAAAACATTCTGAAGTGGTTATCTCTCCTGGAATTTTTTTGTGTTTTAGCTTGTATGTATTCTGAGTAGAACAGCTTCAGGACCTTCTGCTTTACAGAGTTTTTATATGTTTCCTTACAGTTTTGGTTTGTAATTATAAAGGGGAAATATGCACCAAATAATTTCTGCTCTTCTGCAGAGTTTTAAAAATGGAAACTTTCCTATTGTATTGGGTTGATAAAATCTTCCCCACTCCAATATTTTAAAATATATTTGGGCCTAAAGTGTTTCAAAAAGCTAAATTCTTCAACTTAAAAGAGTTTAGAACTCCAGAATTTTTGTCCTCTATAACAAAGAAGAAAAGAAATGGCCACATTTTTATTAGAGATTCTGATCCCCGTGTTCTTGCAATATGTGGGCAAAAGAGACACGTAAGAAAGTGTACACTATCTTGCCCACTGTTTTATGTTTTAGACAGTAGAAAGTTATAGAAAAGCTTTGTTGTTATTGTTCAGTCACTCAGTCATACCCAGTTCTTTGCATCCCCGTGGACTGCAGCACGCCAGGCTTCCCTGTCCTTCACCATCTTCTGGAATTTGTTCAAACTCATGTCCATTGAATTGGTGATATCATTCAACCATCTCATCCTCTGTCACCCCCTTCTCCTATCCTCAATCTTTCCCAGTGCCAGAGTCCTTTCCCGTGAATTGGCTCTTTGCATCAGGTGGCCAAAGTATTGGAGCTTCAGCATCAGTCTGTCCAATGAGTATTCAGGGTTGATTTCCTATAGGATGGATTCGTTTTATCTCCTTGCTGTCCAAGGGATTCTCAAAAGTCTTCTGCAGCACCACAATTCAAAAACATCTGTTCTTCAGACTCAGCCTTCATTATGGTCTGACTCTCTCACATCCATACATGACTACTAGGAAAACCATAACTTTGACTAT
>SJYA01017772.1:0-12696 GCA_006410615.1 Neotragus moschatus
CTAGGGTCCCACCACAACTGAAGAGGAGCCTCGTTGTCTCCTCCTCAGCCAGAAATGAAGGTTCATTTCGCCGCTTCTTCAAGAATGGGGAAATGATTCTCGGGGTTCCAGTCGCATCTCAGGGGGAGTCGCTCTCCACAGGAAAGGCCAGAGGCACTCCTAGGGTCGTGCCACCATTCCTAAAGTCCCACAAATGTTCCCTGGGTGGGGCCACCATTCCTAAAGGCCCACAAATGTTCCCTGGGTGGTGCCACCATTCCTAAAGACCACAAATTGTCAGGCCCCTTCAGATGAACCTGATTTCCCTNGAGGCACTCCTAGGGTCGTGCCACCATTCCTAAAGTCCCACAAATGTTCCCTGGGTGGGGCCACCATTCCTAAAGGCCCACAAATGTTCCCTGGGTGGTGCCACCATTCCTAAAGACCACAAATTGTCAGGCCCCTTCAGATGAACCTGATTTCCCTGCATTCCCTCGACTGTCAACCTGAGTATCGACTCACATCTCGGTGGCACGTGTGACAGTTCTTGTCACATCCAGGGAAATACACAGATTTTCATGTCAACTTCAAGGGAAGCCTGACTCTGATTCGAGTGCTCGGGAGGAAAGCGGAAGTGCGTGTCTCCACTGGAGACGAGGCCTGACTCCCCTCTGGGGACTCCAGAGGAACGCCAAGATCCATGTCAGCACTGAGGAGGACACCTAAGGTTCTGGCCTCAGCTCCTTACGAGAACTTAGGATCCAGCACTGACTTGAGAGCAATGTCGAGAGGCCACTGGCAAATCACGCGGAGACTGGACTTTGTGGAGGTCAAACGAGGGGATCCCAGAGTTCCCCATCATAACTCATGAGGGACTGCCGCAAGTCGAGAAAAACTAGGAGATTCTCCCCTCCAGGCGAGATGAGGCCTTCTTCTGAGGTGGCATCTCGAGGGAAATCACACCACCCCTCTTAGACTTCAAAGGTTGCTTCACACCCTTGCTCCATCTCAAGAAGTTTCCCGAATCACCTGTCTCCACTCAAGAAGAATACCGAGGGTTCTGCCACAACTGAAGAGAAGCCTCGTTGTCTCCTCCTCAGCGAGAAATGAAGTTTCCTATCCCTACCTCTTCGAAAAGTGGCAATGGATTCTCGGCATTCCAGTCGCATCTCAGGAGGAGGCCCTCTCCACAGGAAAGGCCAGACGCACTCCCTGGGTGGTGACACCATTCCTAAAGACCCACAAAAGTTCCCTGGGTTGTGCCACCATTCCTAAAGACCACAAATGTGTCAGTCCGCTTCAGATGAACCTGATTTCCCTGCATTCCCTCGACTGTCAACCCGAGTATTGATTCACACCTCGGTGGCATGTGTGACAGTCCTTGTCACTTCAAGGGAAAGCAACAGATTTATATGTCAACTTCATGGGAAGCTTGACTCTGATTCGAGTGCTCAGGAGGAAAGCAGAAGGGCGTGTCTCCACTGCAGATGAGGCCTGACTCCCCTCTGGGGACTCCAGAGGAACGCCAAGATCCATGTCAGCACTGCAGAGGACACCTCAGGTTCTGGCCTCAGTTTCTCAGGAGAACTTAGGACCCGGCATGGATTTGGGAGAAATATCGAGATGTCCCCGGCAATTCACATGGAGACTGGACTTTGTGGAGGTCAAAAGAGGGGATCCCAGAGGTCTCCATCGTAATTCGAGAGGGACTGCCGCAACTCGAGTAAAACTAGGAGATTCTCCCATCCAGGCGTGATGAGCCTTTTTCCGAGGCGGCATCTCGATGGAAACCACAACCCCCACTTAGACTTCGAAAGGTTCCTTCACACCCTTGCTACAACTCAAGAAGTTCCCCAGAACACCTGTCTCCACTAAATGGGAATACCGAGGTTTCTGCTACACCTGAAGAGGTGACTCGTTGTCTCCTCCTCAGCCAGAAATGAAGGTTCCTTTCTCTGCTTCATCGAGAAAGGGGAAAGGATTCTTGGCGTTCCAGTCGCAACTCAGGAGGACGTGCTATCCACAGGAAAGGCCAGAGGCACTCCCTGGGTGGCACCACCATTCTTAAAGAACACAAATGTGTCAGGCCCCGTCGGATGAACCTCATTTCCCTGCATTCCCTCGAATGTCAACCCGACTATCGACTCACACCTCGGTGGCATGTGTGACAGTCTTTGTCACTTCGAGGGAAAGACACAGATTTTTATGCCAACTTCACGGGAAGCCTGAATCTGATTCAAGTGCTCCAGAGGAAAGCGGAAGTGCGTGTCTCCACTGGAGATGAGGCCTGACTCCCCTCTGGGGACTCCAGAGGAACGCCAAGATCCATGTCAGCACTGCAGAGGACACCTCAGGTTCCTGCCTCAGCTCCTGACGAGATCTTAGGACCTGGAAACCAACTTGAGAGCAATGTCGAGAGGCCCCTGGCAACTCACATGGAGACTGGAGTTTGTGGAGGTCAAATGAGGGCATCCCAGAGGTACCCTTCCTAACTTGAGAGGGACTGCCGCAACTCGAGGAAAACTAGGAGATTCTCCCCTCCAGGCGAGATGATGGCTTTTTCGGAGGGGGCATCTCGAGGGAAAGAACACCACCCCACTTAGACTTCGAAAGGTTCTTTCAAACCCATCCTACACTTCAAGAAGTTCCCCGAATCACCTGTCTCCACTCAACAGGAATACCGAGGGTCTGCTACAACTGAAGAGGAACCTCGTTGTCTCTTCCTCACCCAAAAATGAAGGTTCCTTTCCCTGTTTTTTCGAGAAAGGGGAAAGGTTTCTTGGCATTCCAGTCGCATTTCAGGAGGAGGCACTCTCCACAGGAAAGGCCAGAGGCATTCCCTGGGTGGTGCCACCATTCCTAAAGACCACAAAGGTGTCAGGCCCCTTCAGATGAACCTGATTTCCCTGCATTCCCTGGACTGTCAACCCGAGTATCCATGCATACCTTGGTGGCACGTGTGACAGTTCTTGTCAGTTCGAGGGAATGCCACAGATTTTTATGTCAACTTCATGGGAAGCCTGACTCTGATTTGAGTGCTCAGGAGAAAAACGGACGTGCGTGTCTCCACTGGAGAAGAGGCCTGACTCCCCTCTGTGGACTCCAGAGGAATGCCGAGATTTATGTCAGCAGTGCAGAGGACAGGTCAGGTTCCGACCTGAGATCGTGACGAGAACTTAGGAAGCGGCACCGACTTCAAAGCAAAGTCTAGAGGCCCCTGGCAACGCACATGGAGACTGGANAAAACTAGGAGATTCTCCCCTCCAGGCGAGATGAGGCCTTCTTCTGAGGTGGCATCTCGAGGGAAATCACACCACCCCTCTTAGACTTCAAAGGTTGCTTCACACCCTTGCTCCATCTCAAGAAGTTTCCCGAATCACCTGTCTCCACTCAAGAAGAATACCGAGGGTTCTGCCACACCTGAAGAGAAGCCTCGTTGTCTCCTCCTCAGCGAGAAATGAAGTTTCCTATCCCTACCTCTTCGAAAAGTGGCAATGGATTCTCGGCATTCCAGTCGCATCTCAGGAGGAGGCCCTCTCCACAGGAAAGGCCAGACGCACTCCCTGGGTGGTGACACCATTCCTAAAGACCCACAAAAGTTCCCTGGGTTGTGCCACCATTCCTAAAGACCACAAATGTGTCAGTCCGCTTCAGATGAACCTGATTTCCCTGCATTCCCTCGACTGTCAACCCGAGTATTGATTCACACCTCGGTGGCATGTGTGACAGTCCTTGTCACTTCAAGGGAAAGCAACAGATTTATATGTCAACTTCATGGGAAGCTTGACTCTGATTCGAGTGCTCAGGAGGAAAGCAGAAGGGCGTGTCTCCACTGCAGATGAGGCCTGACTCCCCTCTGGGGACTCCAGAGGAACGCCAAGATCCATGTCAGCACTGCAGAGGACACCTCAGGTTCTGGCCTCAGTTTCTCAGGAGAACTTAGGACCCGGCATGGATTTGGGAGAAATATCGAGATGTCCCCGGCAATTCACATGGAGACTGGACTTTGTGGAGGTCAAAAGAGGGGATCCCAGAGGTCTCCATCGTAATTCGAGAGGGACTGCCGCAACTCGAGTAAAACTAGGAGATTCTCCCATCCAGGCGTGATGAGCCTTTTTCCGAGGCGGCATCTCGATGGAAACCACAACCCCCACTTAGACTTCGAAAGGTTCCTTCACACCCTTGCTACAACTCAAGAAGTTCCCCAGAACACCTGTCTCCACTAAATGGGAATACCGAGGTTTCTGCTACACCTGAAGAGGTGACTCGTTGTCTCCTCCTCAGCCAGAAATGAAGGTTCCTTTCTCTGCTTCATCGAGAAAGGGGAAAGGATTCTTGGCGTTCCAGTCGCAACTCAGGAGGACGTGCTATCCACAGGAAAGGCCAGAGGCACTCCCTGGGTGGCACCACCATTCTTAAAGAACACAAATGTGTCAGGCCCCGTCGGATGAACCTCATTTCCCTGCATTCCCTCGAATGTCAACCCGACTATCGACTCACACCTCGGTGGCATGTGTGACAGTCTTTGTCACTTCGAGGGAAAGACACAGATTTTTATGCCAACTTCACGGGAAGCCTGAATCTGATTCAAGTGCTCCAGAGGAAAGCGGAAGTGCGTGTCTCCACTGGAGATGAGGCCTGACTCCCCTCTGGGGACTCCAGAGGAACGCCAAGATCCATGTCAGCACTGCAGAGGACACCTCAGGTTCCTGCCTCAGCTCCTGACGAGATCTTAGGACCTGGAAACCAACTTGAGAGCAATGTCGAGAGGCCCCTGGCAACTCACATGGAGACTGGAGTTTGTGGAGGTCAAATGAGGGCATCCCAGAGGTACCCTTCCTAACTTGAGAGGGACTGCCGCAACTCGAGGAAAACTAGGAGATTCTCCCCTCCAGGCGAGATGATGGCTTTTTCGGAGGGGGCATCTCGAGGGAAAGAACACCACCCCACTTAGACTTCGAAAGGTTCTTTCAAACCCATCCTACACTTCAAGAAGTTCCCCGAATCACCTGTCTCCACTCAACAGGAATACCGAGGGTCTGCTACAACTGAAGAGGAACCTCGTTGTCTCTTCCTCACCCAAAAATGAAGGTTCCTTTCCCTGTTTTTTCGAGAAAGGGGAAAGGTTTCTTGGCATTCCAGTCGCATTTCAGGAGGAGGCACTCTCCACAGGAAAGGCCAGAGGCATTCCCTGGGTGGTGCCACCATTCCTAAAGACCACAAAGGTGTCAGGCCCCTTCAGATGAACCTGATTTCCCTGCATTCCCTGGACTGTCAACCCGAGTATCCATGCATACCTTGGTGGCACGTGTGACAGTTCTTGTCAGTTCGAGGGAATGCCACAGATTTTTATGTCAACTTCATGGGAAGCCTGACTCTGATTTGCGTGCTTGAAAGGAAAGCGAAAGTGCGTGGTCTCCACTGGAGACAAGGCCTGACTCCCCTCTGGGTACCTCAGAGCATCGCCAAGATCCATGTCAGTACTGCAGAGGATACCTCAGGTTCCGGCCTCAGCTCCTGATGAGAACTTAGGACCCGGAACCGACTTGAGAGCAAGGTCGAGAGTCCCCTGGCAACTCACATGGAGACTGGACTTTGTGGAGATCAAATGAGGGGATCCCAGAGGTCCCCGTCGTAACTCGAGAGGGACCCGCACAACTCGAGAAAAACCAGGAGATTCTCCGCTCCAGGCAAGATGAGGCCTTCTCCAAGGTGGCATCTCGAGAGAAATCACACCACCCCACTTAGACTTCGAAAGGTTCCTTCATACCCTTGCTGCACCTCAAGACGTTCCCAAAACGTCTCCACTCAAGAGGAATAACGAGGGTCCCGCCACAACTGAAGAGGAGCCTTGTTTTCTCCTCCTCAGCCACAAATGAAGGTTCCTTTCCCTGCTTTGTCGAAAAAGGGATAAGGATTCTCGGTTTTCCAGGTGCATTTCAAGAGGAGGCACTCTCCACATGACAGGCCAGAGGCAATCCCTGGGTGGTGCCCCCATTTCTAAAGACCCACAAATGTTCCCTGGGTGGTGCCACCGTTCCAAAAGAACACAAATGTGTCAGGCCCCTAGAGAAGAAACTCATTTCTCTGCATTCCCAGGAATTTCAACCAGAGTATCGACTCAAACCTTTGTGGCACATGTGACAGTCCTTGTCACTTCGAGGGAAAGCCAGATTTTTATGTCAACTTCACGGGAAGCCTGACTCTGATTCGAGGGCTTGGGAGGAAAGCCAAAGTGTGTGTCTCCACTGGAGACGAGGCCTGTCTCTCCTCTGGGGACTCCAGAGGAACGCCAAGATACATGTCAGCACTGCAGAGGACACCTCAGTTTCCGGCCTCAGCTCCTGACGAGAGCTTAGGACCCAGCACTGACTTGAGAGCAATGTCGAGAGGCTCCTGGCAACTCACATGGAGACTGGAATTTGTGGAGGTCAAACGAGGGGATCCCAGAGGTCCCCGTCGTAACTTGAGAGGGATTGCCGCAACTCAAGAAAAACTAGGAGATTCCCCCTCCAGGCGAGATGAGGCCTTTTTAGGAGGCGACATCTCGTGGGAAATCAATCCACCCCACTTAGACTTCGAAAGGTTCCTTCATACCCTTGCTACACCTCAAGAAGTTCCCCGAAACACCTGATTTGACTCAAGAGGAATACCGAGGGTCCCGTCACAACTGAAGAGAAGCCTCGTTGTCTGCTCCTCAGCCAGAAATGAAGGTTCCTTTCACTGCTTCTTCAAGAATGGGGAAAGGATTCTCGGGGTTCCAGTCGCATATCAGGAGGAGGCGTTCTCCACAGGAAAGGCCAGAGGCACTCTATGGGTGGAGTCACCATTCCAAAAGACCCACAAATGTTCCCTGGGTGGTTCCACCATTCTGAAAGACCACAAATGTGATGGGCCGCATCAGATGAACTTGATTTCCCTGCGTTCCCTCTACTGTCAACCCAAGTATCGACTCACACGTCGGTGACACTTGTGACAGTCCTTGTCACTTTGAGGGAAAGCCACAGATTTTTATGTGAACTTCACGGGAAGCCTGACTCTGATTCGAGTACTCACGAGGAAAGCGGAAGTGCGTGTCTCCACTGGAGACGAGGTCTTACTACCCTCTGGGGACTCCAGAGGAACGACAAGATCCATGTCAGCACTGCAGAAGACACCCCAGGTTCCCGCCTCAGCTCCTGACCAGAACTTAGGTCCTGGCACCAACTTAAGAGCAATATTGAGAGGCCCCTGGCAACTGACATGGAGACTGGACTTTGTGGAGGTCAAACGAAGGGTTCCCAGTTGTCACCGTCGTAACCCGAGATGGACTGCCACAACTCGAGGAAAACTAGGAGATTCTCCCTTCCAGGCGAGATGAGGCCTTTTTCCGAGGCGGCATCTCGAGGGAAATTACACCACCTCACTTAGACTTCAAAAGGTTCCCTCACATCCTTGCTACACATCAAGAATTTCCCCGAAACACCTGTCTCCACTCAAGAGGAATACCGAGGGTTCTGCCACAACTGAAGAGGAGCCTTGTTGTCTATTCCTCAGCCAGAAATGAAGATTCCTTTCGGTGCTTCGTAGAGAAAAGGGAAAGAATTCTCGGCGTTCCAGTCGCGTCTCAGGAGGAGGCGGCCTCCACAGGAAAGGCCAGAGGTACTCTCTGGGTGGTGCCACCATTCCTAAAGACCCACAAATGTTCCCTGGGTGGTACCATCATTCCTAAAGACCACAAATGTGTCAGGCCCCTTCAGATGAACCGGATTTCCCTGCATTCCCTCGACTGTCAGCCCTAGTATCCACTCACACCTTGGTGGCACGTGTGACAGTCCTTGTCACTTCGAGTGAAAGCCACAGATTTCTATGTCAACTTCAAGGGAAGCCTGACTCTGATTCGAGTGCTTGGGAGGAAAGCAGAAGTGCGTGTCTCCACTGGAGACTTGGCCTGACTTNGGCCTCCACAGGAAAGGCCAGAGGTACTCTCTGGGTGGTGCCACCATTCCTAAAGACCCACAAATGTTCCCTGGGTGGTACCATCATTCCTAAAGACCACAAATGTGTCAGGCCCCTTCAGATGAACCGGATTTCCCTGCATTCCCTCGACTGTCAGCCCTAGTATCCACTCACACCTTGGTGGCACGTGTGACAGTCCTTGTCACTTCGAGTGAAAGCCACAGATTTCTATGTCAACTTCAAGGGAAGCCTGACTCTGATTCGAGTGCTTGGGAGGAAAGCAGAAGTGCGTGTCTCCACTGGAGACTTGGCCTGACTTCCCTCTGGGGACTCCAGAGGAACGCCAAGATCCATGTCAGCACTTCAGAGGACACCTAATGTTCCGGCCTCAGATCCTGACGAGAACTTAGGACCCAGCACCGACTTGATAGAATTGTCGAGAGGCCCCTGGCAACTCCCATGGAGACTGGATTTTGTGGAGGTCAAACCAGGAGTTCCCAGAAGTCCCCGTGGTAACTCGAGAGGGACTGCCCCAACTCGAGAAAAATTAGGAGATTCTCCCCTCCTTGCGAGATGAGGCCTTTTTCCGAGACGGCCTCTTGAGTTAAATCACACCACCCCACTTAGACTTCGAAAGGTTCCTTCACACCCTTGCTACACCTCAAGAAGTTCAGCGAAACACCTGTCTCCACTCAAGAGGAATACCGAGGGTCCCACCACAACTGAAGAGGAACCTCGTTGTTTCCTTCTCAGCCAGTAATGAAGGTTCCATTCCTTGCTTCCTCGAGAAAGGAGAGAGGATTCTCTGTTTTCTCGTCGCATCTCAGGAGGAGGCGCTCTCCACAGGAAAGGCCAGAGGCACTCCCTGGGTGGTGCCACCATTCCGAAAGACCACAGATGAGTCAAGCTCCTTCAGATGAACCTGATTTCCCTGCATTCCCTCGACTGTCAACCCGAGGATCAACTCACACCTCGGTGGCAGGTGTGACAGTCCTTGTCACTTCGAGGGAAAGCCACAGATTTTTATGTCAACTTCACGGGAAGCCTGACTCTGATTCGAGTGGTAGGGAGGAAACGCAAGTGCATGTCTCCACTAGAGACGAAGCCTGACTCTCCTCTGGGGACTCCAGAGGAATGCCAAGATCCATGTCAGCACTGCATCGGACACCTCAGCTTCCAGCCTCAGCTCCTGAGGAGAACTTAGGACCCTGAGCCGACTTGAGAACAATGTCGAGAGGCCCCTGGCAACTCACATGGATACTGGAGTTTTTGGAGGTCAAACGAGGGGATCCCAGAGGTCCCCATCGTAACTCGGGATAGACTGCCGCAACTCAAGAAAAAGTAGTAGATTCTCCTCTCCAGGCGAGATGAGGCCTTTTTCTGAGGCGGCCTCTTGAGGGAAATCACACCACGAAACTTAGACTTCGAAATGTTCCTTCACACCCTTGCTACAACTAAAGAAGTTCCCCGAAACACCTGTCTCCCCTCAAGAGGAATATCAAAGGTCCCGCCACAACTGAAGAGGAGCCTCATTGTCTCCTCCTCAGACAGAAGTAAACGTTCCTTTCCCTGCTTCTTCGAGAAAGGGGAAAGGATTCTTGGCGTTCCAGTCGCATCTCAGGAGGAGGTGCTCTCCACAGGAAAGGCCAGAGGCACTCCCTGTGTGGTGCCACCATTCCTAAAGACCCACAAATGTTCCCTGGGTGGTACCACCATTCCAAAAGACCACAAATGTGTCAGGCCCCTTCAGATGAACCTGATTTCCCTGCATTCCCTCAAATGTCAACCTGAGTATCCACTCACACCTCAGTGGCACGTGTGACAGTCCTTGTCACTTCGAGGGAAAGCCACAAATCTTTATGCCAACTTCACGGGAAGCTGACTCTGATTCGAGTGCTCGGCAGGAGTGTAAGTGCGTGTCTCCACTGGAGACGAGGCCTGACCCCCATCTGGGGACTCCAGAGGAACGCCAAGATCCATGTCTGCCTTGGCCAGCGTGCGAGTCTCACCCGTGAAATGGTCACGTGAAAGAAATCCGATGGGCAAGGCGATTAGGATTTCAGATATTCCCCCTGAGTTTCCCTGAGCAGTACACCCCAGAAATAAGGAAATCGGAATATAACTGCTCCCAGGAGCCAGCGTGAGGATTCCACCTGTGACGTTTTCTTGTGGCAGACTCGATCGGCAAGGACGATTTGAGTCTCAGAGTTTCTCCCTGGCATTTCCTAAGAGTGTACCTAGAAAATAAGAATCTGCCTGAAATTGTACTTTTTTTTTCTAATTCTTTTGACGTTGTTTGGAAAAGGTTAACTCAGGGCTTTAGTCTTCTGCATTTGAAAGGAGTGTTTCAGCTACCCCCTCTGATTTAAATGCTTTCATTTACCTATGTTTCCCAAATCTTTTTACAGCTTGTGAATTGCTTACAGCCTCCAACTGTGAGAGGCACAAAGCTTAAGTATTTAAGGTTACAGAGCCTCTTCTATACAGCCAAAAATCCTATTGATGACAGGATCTCACTGTTGACCCAACGATAGCTGCCAGACCTCCTTATTCTTTGTCTTTTAGGCACCCAGGAAGATATTAATCAAAGTAAACAGGATATGGGAAAGATATATAGTAGTTTTGATGTTAGCAATGCTAGACTTTTGAGTTAATTACCTTTCCTTTGTTATAAATCACTGTACTCCTCTTGTTTCTAATTGCTATGTAAGAATGTAACTTTATTTAGTGCTTTCTGAGAACGGCACCAGACTTTGGGAAGAACAACACAAATAAGTCTTCTGGTTGACAAATCCTTATCAGAAAAGAGCCATAAAATGTTAATTGGTCTTTTGGCCAGAAGTTGATGTAAATCACCTAAGACTTGTGTATACAATTAGGTATGCAAAGAAAAAAAGCCTGGTTTTGATAAGAGTTTGGGCTGTTTATGCTGCATAACTTGGTGTTACCCATTGATCTTTGTGTATACAAAGACCTTCTGAACAATAAAGGATGGACCAGTTTCTTGGACTAGTCTCTCGAACTAGTTTCTTGGAAATCTGGCTCCCCCCATGTCTCTTTCTTTCTCTTTTTCTCTCTCCTTCCCTCTTACTCTAATTTCTGGCTGGATTCCCATCTGGAACGGGGTGGCTCACCATGTCTACTTACTTGCCCTGGCTACTTAAGTCCTGTGCGAAAGGGAACCCAAGGTGGGGCACCCTTAGAGACTGAAGTGGGCGCCGGCGGCATAACATAGATGGTGCAAACCTCTTGTCTTGAGGTTTTATTGGTTTTCCCCGTAAACCAAGTTATTCAGCCTCTTTTCTCCACTTAATTTTCCTACTACACTATTATTTTCTAATCTAATTTTATATATCTGAATAAATAAGTTTTTCCTCCCCTATCCGTCTCCCCTTCAAATCACCCTGGATCCACCGGGGCTTGACCACGGCACACGTCAGCACTGCAGAGAACACCTCAGGTTCCGGCCTCAGCTCCTGACGAGATCTTAGGACACGGCACCGACTTGAGAGCAATGTCGAGAGGCCCCTGGCAACTCACAAGGAGACTGGACTTTGTGGAGGTCAAACCAGGGGATCCCAGAGGTCCCCATCGTAACTCGAGAGGGACTGCCGCAACTCGAGAAAGACTAGGAGATTCTCCNCGAGATCTTAGGACACGGCACCGACTTGAGAGCAATGTCGAGAGGCCCCTGGCAACTCACAAGGAGACTGGACTTTGTGGAGGTCAAACGAATGGATCCAAGAGGTCCCCGACTTGACGAGAGAAGGATTGCAGCAACTCGAGAAAAACTAGGAGATTCTCCCCTCCAGGCCAGATGAGGCCTTTTTCCAAAGCGGCATCTCGAGGGAAATCACACCACCCCACATAGACTTGGAAAGGTTATTTCACACCCTTGCTACACCTCAAGAAGTTCCCCGAAACACCTGTCTCCACTCAAGAGGAAAACCAAGGGTCCCGCCACAACTCAAGAGGAGCCTCGTTGTCTCCTCCTCAGCCAATAATGAAGGTTCCTTTCCCTGCTTCTTCGAGAATGGGGAAAGGATTCTCGGCATTCCAGTCGCATCACAGCAGGAGGCGCTATCCACAGGAAATGCCAGAGGCACTCCCTAGGTGTTGCCACCGTTGCTAAAGACCCACAAATGTTCCCTGGGTGGTGCCACCATTTCTTAAGACCACAAGTATTTCATGCCCCTTCAGATGAACCTGATTTCCCTGCATTCCCTCGACTGTCAAAAAGAGTTTCGACTCACACCTCGGTGGCACGTGTGACAGTCCTTGTCACTTCGAGGGAAAACAACAGATTTTTATGTCAATTTCAAGGGAAGCCTGACTGTGATTCGAGTTCTCGGGAGGAAATTGTAAGTGCGTGTCTCCACTGGAGATGAGGCCTGACTCCCCTCTGGGGACTCCAGAGGAATGTCACGATCNCACACCTCGGTGGCACGTGTGACAGTCCTTGTCACTTCGAGGGAAAACAACAGATTTTTATGTCAATTTCAAGGGAAGCCTGACTGTGATTCGAGTTCTCGGGAGGAAATTGTAAGTGCGTGTCTCCACTGGAGATGAGGCCTGACTCCCCTCTGGGGACTCCAGAGGAATGTCACGATCCATGTCAGCACTGCACAGGACACCTCAGGTTCCGGCCCCAGCTGCTGACGAGATCTTAGGACCCGGCACTGACTTGAGAGCAATGTCAAGAGGCCCCTGGCAAATCACATGGAGACTGGACTTTGTGGAGGTCAAACGAGTGGATCCCAGAGGTCCCCGTCGTAACTC